>APFE031738454.1:0-11246 GCA_000404065.3 Pinus taeda
ATTAAATCCTGTGAAATTTGAAGCAAATTCTTTGGTGACTTGCATGTGACCTCCTTGAAGTTTTTTCACAAAATCTCCAACAACCAACCTGTTTGAAAGCTTGTCCAATATAATACACCTGCCTGACCTACGATCCTTCTCTTCTATAAACAAATCCATGGAATTCCTGCAAGATGAAAATTGAAAGAGATTGCACCATCTTAATCTTGATCATTGCCTCGCTTGAAATGAAAAGAGAAGCTACTTCACTTGGACTTCAAAGAATTCTGATTAAGTGCTTGTCAATTTTCTTCTCATAGATGAACCCAAACATAATCATAACTGAAAATACTTGGCTCCTTTTTTGAAATTTGAAAAATGACTTGACCAAGACTGACTTACAACTTTGAAACCATACAAGTTGTCCGAATTGGTTTTTTTTTTGAAATTTTGTCAGTGATAA
This sequence comes from Pinus taeda, assembly GCA_000404065.3. Lineage (NCBI taxonomy): Eukaryota > Viridiplantae > Streptophyta > Pinopsida > Pinales > Pinaceae > Pinus > Pinus taeda. Next base: position 443 of record APFE031738454.1, read on the forward strand.
CATCTACAATGGGTAGTTCATCTTCTGATAATTCCTGTTGGGACTGGGGTTCCTGTTCTTTTACTGTTTCCATTTTTCTCTTCCTTCCCCTAAGGGTTCTACTACTACTAGGCTATTCAAGGGTTTTCTCTTCAAAATGATTTCTTACTAGAAAAATTTCCCAATTGTCACCTATACTCTGAAGGTGAAACTCAATCAAGATTTTTATCAATCCATGATGGTACATTGTATTGTCTATGAACTAAAATTTCTTTTGAACATTCATTGACATTTTATTAATGCTATGCAAGAGGAAGTATGGAATATTCATTTGGTGTTCCTCAAGAAATTTATCATTATCCTAATGTGGTAGAAAAACATGCATCCAAACCGACCTTCACAAGTAATAAACTTCTAAAGTACAAGGATAGAATTCCTCCATTTACTCTTATTAAGGGTTGTACTAGGAATGCCTTTTCTGAAGATGGTAGTGTCCATTTTTGGATTCTTCAAGAAGATTTTCCAATCTTCCCCTTTGATTCCTCTGTTTTTGAACCATTTTTCTCCACTTCTAGGCAATTCGGTGGCTTCTACAATCACGGACTCTGTTATGGCGAACTTGATATCACCTATTTCAATATAATCTATTTCAACCTATGTTCCATCAAAAGAACGTGCAAAAGTATTTGTTACCTCCCTGTGAAAACCATCACATTTTTCTATAAATTTTAACCACTGTACTTTCTACAACAACTCCCTGATTTGAGGGTATCCTTTCGAGAACTTCTTTCCTACCAGTTTTGTTCGGACAATAATGCCCATGGTGAGAGATGTTTTGTCTTCAAGAGTTGTTTACCTGACAGGGAAAAATGGTGTTGGTAGGGTTTCATTCTGTGATGGAGAGATGAAGAGGATATATGAATTCAGAGCAATGAGAGAACAAGTGAATTATAATGAAGGCCGTAGAAATGAGTTAACCATTAGAGCGCATTCAATTTAATGATTCAGCGTTTACTTCGATAGATTCGAAATAGGGACAAGACAAGATTTAAAATGGTGGATTATGATGATTTTGACAAGCGACCATCACCCACGATTTGCAATGATTTCGTTTTATTTCGGTAGTGTTATGTCCTCATAGTTCATATATGCAATATATTAACCTTTATTGTAAGATTAAAGTATCAAATACATTTGACTGATTTGCTAACCTTATTTGTCCTTTGATATCTTCTACAGGTACTTTGCACTATCAATTATTCTTCAATTCAAGCCATTAAGTGTTCCTGTCAAATTGGCTACAAAAATCTTATTAGAGTTGTAGAAACTTGTCCAAGTTGCAGAAAGTTACTAATTCAAAAAAAGATACTTTAGGAAAAAGGAATTTCTTTTTGGAAGAAATGGTAAAGAGAGAAAATTTAAGGTGCGAACAAAAGTTGGTTTTCACTTCAATTTTTTTGTATAAACATGCCAACAACATGTTGGTTTTCATGTTTATTCATTTTATTATATATATATATATAGAAAAAAAAATTCCTAAGGTGGAAAAGAGGAAGAATTCTTCTCAACCATCTTCAATTCTGAATTGTCTCAAAAATTTTGACAAATTCTTCTTTTGTCAATGGCTTCTGATAAAGTCTAAGTCGATGTCCATTCACTAAAAGAGGAATTTTCTCTTCATCAATAGTCCCGATTCTAATTGTACCATTGTTAAAGACATTTTCAACTTCATAAGGTTCAAGCCAGTGAGTTTGGAATTTTCCTTGGAAATTTTAGAACTTTGAGTCGAAGAGTAATGCCCAATCTCCTAGATGAAATTTCCTTTCTTTAATGTACTTATCATGCCATTTGGATCTTTGTTGCTAGACTAGGCTGGTCTTTTGGATGGATTATTATCTTATTTCACAAAGTTCATTGAGTTGTCTCATCCTTTGCTTTTGTTCTTCTGATAAGTCAAGATCCAATTGGGCTGTTATTTTATAGGTTTGGATCTGGAACTCTATTGGAAGTCAGACCTGCTTCCCATAAACAAGTTCATATGGAGTATGTCCTGTAGTACTTCTCCATGTAGTTCTATAATCGCACAAAGTTTCTGGAAAGTTTTCTTCCTAGTCCTTCCTATGTAAGTGTACAGTCTTGGTAAGGATTGCTTCAATCACCTTGTTTGTAGACTCAACTTGTCCATTGGCTTGTGGATGGTATGGAGTGGACTTTCGATGCTTGATTTTGTACTGCTCCATAAGCTTCTGCACTAATCTAGATGTAAACTGTGTTCCTTGATCTATTACAATTTCTCTTGGAACACCAAAACAAGTGAAAATATCCTAAAAAATAAATGAAACTACAACATTTTCAGTAGCAAAAGAAAGTGCTTTAGCTTCTACCCACTTAGTGACATAATCAGTACATACCAGGATATACCTATTTTGCTTTGAAGGTGGATTGATTGGACCAACAAAATCTAGTGCCTATTTTTCAAATGGTTCAATGAGTACCTATGGCTATAAAGGCATTTCATTTGAAGGAGTAGGTTTGCCCATTCTCTGATGATTGTCGCATCTTTTAACATATTCCTTGGTATCCTTGAAAATGGAAGGCCAATAATATCCTAAAAATAGGACTTTATAAGTAGTTCTTTTGTCAGAAAAATGTCCTCCACATGGTTCATCATGGCATGCTTTAAGTATTTCTGGTATTCATCTTCTTGAACACATCTTCTGATGATGAGATCTGGTCCTGTTTTATATAATTCTTTGTTTATCCATGAATAAGATGTGCTATTGTGAACTATCCTCCTTTTTTCTCTAGGAGACAAATGAAATGGCATTTTCCCTATAGCTAAATAGTTAGCAATATGTGCATACCAAGGTGATTTAGTAGATACTGCAAAAAAATATTCATCAAGAAATTTATCCTCCACGGGTTGATCATTATTATCATTCTGAATTCTAGATAAAAAGTCAGCAATTGTATTATGTTTTCCGGGTCTATCTAGAATGGTGATGTTGAATTCTTGTAACAATAAGAGCCATTTGTTTATGCTTCCATTAGTGATTTGTTTATTCATTAGGTATCTAATGGCAGAATGGTCTGTGTGAATGAAAGTTTCATAGCCAATTATATAATGTCTAAATTTGTTAATGGCATGAACTACAACTAAAAACTCCTTTTCAGTTACAGTATAATTTAGCTATGTAGGAGTTAAATTTTTTTCTGGTATAATAGATTTAATAAGGAGTAAGGTTTTTTTTCCCTAACACAGCTCCTAAGGTTGCATTTGATGTATCAATTGATATATGGAAAGGCAATTTCTAATTAGGTCCTTCTAAGATAGGTGCTTCATAATTTATTTTTTTCAAAGTTTCAAAGGCAACTTGACAATCAGAATTCCAAATGAATTCACAATTCTTGGTAAGTAGTTTAAAGAGTGGAGATGCAATTTTTGTGAAGTTTTCTATAAATCTTCTATAATATCCAGTAAAACCAAGAAAACTCCTAACATCTCATTGACTGTTTGGCATTGATAATTTACAAATGACCTCAACTTTAGATGAGTCTACCTTAATTCCATCTCTTGAAATATGGTGACCTTAAACAATTCCTTCATTAAACATCATAAAACATTTCTCATGACTTTCTTTACATCTTATTAAAACTTTTTCCTAAAATTTCAAGTGCTTTGTTAAAAGAATCTCCATAAATTGTGAAATCATCCATATACACTTCCACCCAATCATGAATAAGGTCAGAGAAAATTCTGAGGACTGCTCTTTGGAATGTTTCCGAAGCATTGCATATTCCAAAGGGAAGTACTTGGTAAGCATAAGTTCCCCATGGACAGGTAAATGTGGTTTTATCTTGATCTTCAGGTGCTACCTAAATTTGGTTATATCCACTAAGACCGTCCAAATATGAAAAATAATTTTTATGTGCTAAAGTGTCCAAGACTTGATCTATGAAAGGGAGTGGAAAGTGGTTTTTTAATGTTGCTTTATTCAATTCCCTGTAATCGATACATACTCTCCATTTTCCATTCTTATTTGGAACGATTACTAATGGTGAAACTCACTGACTGTCTAATATTGGATAGATGAAATTTACATTTAACAACTTTTGTAATTCCTCCTTAACAATTTCTTTTAGATTTGGGTTCATTCTTCGTTGTGGTTGTCTCACTGGTCTTGCACTTTGTTCAATGTAGATATGATGTATGCAATTCTTAGGATCAATTCCTCTCATATTAGTGTATTCCCATGCATAAGTAGAAGAATGTTTTTGTAAAACTTCTACTAGTTGATTCTTTTGTAATTCTTCCAAGTTTTCGTTAACATTCAAAGTTTTACCTGGAAAAATTTCTATTGAAGAATTCACAAATTTCTCCATGGAGAGCAATGATACTTGTCTAGATGAGAGATATTCATTTCGACTACAGTCATAATGTGAGGAAGATTCATTATTTTCCAATAGATTTAAAATTTGGTCCTCCTATCTTACTTGTTCAGTAGTGAAAACAAGTTGTATATCATCATCATCATCATCTATCCATTCCTCATTCTCTATTTATCTTATTGTTTTTGCAGGTGGGTATAATGTAAATTTCCATCGGAGATAAACATGTCCCCCGATCTACAACCAATTAAAGCATCGGTTGTAGCTAACCAAGGTCTTCCTAAGATTAATGGATGTCCTCTTAAATTATTCTTGTGTGTTAAAACCATGAAATCAACATGATATTCCCAAGAATCTAAGGATACACAAACATCTTCCAACACACGATCAGGTTTAGTTACAGACCTATCTGCTAATTGTAATAGTGTTGATATGTATTGAAGGTTAGGAAGCCTAAGTGAATCCATAACTTGTTTACTCATTATGTTTAAGGCTACTCCTAGATTAATCAACGTGTTTGATATTTCAATTCCATTGATGTGAATTTTCACAATGGGGCTCCCTGGATCTAGATATTTTTTTATTGTCGTTTTCCCCATCATGATGTTTGCAATTTTCCCGACTAGTTAAATTCTTTTTATGTCTTTTCTTTTTCTTCTTTATCTTTGAGTACTTAATTCCTTAATTGTTTTTGAAAAGATTGGTATTTCTTTTATGGCTTGTAATAAATAATTTTTATATAGACATTTCTTAATTCATCCAACATATTATAATGAGGTAATGTGATTTGTTTTTCTGCTCCTTCATCAATTTTCGATCGTTCAGGAAAAGGTGGTCTAAATGGATACTGAGGGTTGTTTTATAATAGGAGTATTAATTGGAACACTTTCTGTTTGATTATTCTCTTTCCGAGGGAGAGAGGTCTCTCCTTCTTCAGATTGATTTTTATGTTTTAAAGATTTGTCCTTGCTTCTTGAATAACAACAGGGGGTTTTGTTTGCAATACTCTTCCATACCTTAATTGGACATTATTTAGATCTAGTGGAGTTATTACATAGGTTTGAGGATTTTTCCCTTCCATATTGTAAATAGGTTGTTATGACATTTTATTATTAGGATTCGGAAGTGGTTGAGCGGGTAGTTGATTTGGTTTTTGTGCAAATGGTAGGGAGAGCTGTGGATTTTGACTCTGAACTTGGACTTGAGGTAATTGATTGCCTTGAGGAATTTGATTAGATTGGGGTAGGAATTGTGGTGGAAGATTAGGATAAGATGGTGAATATTGTTGATATTGAGCATAAGCCCCATAAGGATTTTGCCATCCTTGATTCCAAGATTGTGATTGTGGCTGAGCCCAAGACTACCAAGATGGATTCCAATTATTTTGTGAAGGCTGAGAAAATTGTTGTGGTCTGAAGCCTTGTGGTTGATTTGGTTGAGATTTTTGCCATGGTCTCTTGGCTATAAAGTAAAGAGGGTCTACTTGTTCTGGTATTCCTTCATTATTAAGTACAACCTTGAGACCTAGTAAATAAGGACACTCCTTAGTATCATGGTTATCTGCACATATGGCACTAGTTTCTATAGTTTTTGAATCTAAAGGACACTCTCTTAGGGCATGCTTATTTTGACATCGAGGAGAGAAAATGGATAATGCAACATTTTGAGATTTTTGATTATTCTGTATTTTAAGGGTGTCTATCTATTCACTTAGACTCCCTAAATTATATGTCTTGAAAGTATCAAACAAGCTTCCTAATTCTTCCCTATTGACTGTCCCAACTACATATTTATTAATTCTTGATAAGAGAGGGTCTCTAGGACTCTTTCCTACTCATGCTTTACCCCTTGAGATATGTACACATAAATCACAAATATCTGCAAATGGTAATTGAGAAATATCTCCTTTTCCTGTTAAGTTAAGGAGAGTGATCCATTCATCTTTGATAACTTTGAGTAGGAGGGCTTTCAAAGTTTCCTCATCCAAATCATCCATTTTTTCTCTTTTAATATTATAGACAAATCTCTCTACCAAGTCTTCAAGATTTTCATCTTCCTTTGGTGTCATCTTGAAGACTTCATCATAAATGTTATGATACATACAATAATCTCTATATTTATCTAAGAAAGTTTCTTCCATTTGTGCCCATGTTCTTATAGAATTCATCCCTAAACTCATGAACCATTTTAATGTTGAATCCTTTAAGGTAGCAAGGAATAATTTCAGTTTTTGAGCATCATGCAGATAATCATATGATTTGCATAATACTTCAATCCAAAGAGAAATGTCTCTGGGTCTTCACTTATTTTTCCGTGGAAATTAGGAAGAATAGAAGGTGAAATATTTTTCATTGTGAGGGTTGTACCTTCATCAAAAATAGGAAATCCAAAAGGATTTTGATTTCCTCTACCTCTACCCCCTCCTCTATTTCTATCTCCACCTCCTCCTCCAATCCTATTTTCCTCACCATTGATATTGTGTACCTCACCTCCCCCTTCTTCAGCCATGACAAATTCTTCTGAACTAATGTAAGGTTCTTCTAATTCTTTTGGTTCCTCTATCAATGGGTGGCCAAAATAAGTTTCTTGTTCCTCTTCTTCATTGGGAATTTATAATGCTTCTCCTAGAATTTGTTCACCAGTGGAGGATAGAAAAACTACTCCTGTAGTTGGGGATGTAGGATTTTCTTCAATTACAGCGTTAGTAGATGAAGTAGGTGAAGTTGTGGATTGGATTTATGATCTTGAGACTTCAGGAAGTCTTTGTCGACTTGCAAATGGAATTCGGGTTTGAGTAGGTGGTGTGGAATTTCAGGGTCGTGGTGAAGTGAGTGGATTTGTGGGGATTAAGCTTCTTCCTCATCCTACAAATCTACCTCTAGACTCTCTATCCCTATGCATATCATGTTTTGAATTGATGATTTTTCTCCTTTTTTTTTTAACTTTTATTTGTACTTCCTCGACAACGACGCAAAAATGTTTAGTCAATTTAATGTTCTTAAATTGTAAGCATAAATTATCGACCAGGGCAAGTAAACTGATGAAGCACAAGTGCACTGTATGTGTTAGAAGTTATTTATGTTGTTAAGGTGTTTATGTTATAGTTAAAGTCTAAATCTAGAATTAGTATGGGAATGTTGTTACTGTCTATATTAGAGTGCTGTCCCTAAGATCTGTTAGCTGGTTATTCTAAAATTAATCTTAATTGAATCAAGTTTGTGGGATGGTTGAAGAGTGATCCTAGACTCTACTCCGTTAGACTGTTTTTGATTATATTTTGAATTTTATGCTGCAGCCAAACTAGACTAACTATGAAAGCATGGAATGGTGCAAAGGAGATCTACTTTATCAAATTGGAAAATGAATGATGCTTGAATTCAGTTTCTAAGAAAAATATTGTCACTCTTTAACTATTGTAGCTTCACTCAATGCAAAAACAAGAACGAAATTGATAAGCTATGAAATAACCAAACTATGAAACGAGATGACTGAATTATACTAGGTATAAAGCAAATGAAATGATTAAGTTATGCTAGGTAGAAAGAAAATGAAATTGTTGATGCAGATGTCAATTTAATCGCGAACTCCATTGGACTGCATCCTAAAACGTAAAACAAATCATCCATAATTTAACTCTAAGAAACCAAAGAAAATCTATTTGCAATGAGTCAAAGACCTGATCTGCACACAGGGGCCCTCCACGAGACAACCAACAATTTTAATCAACGCAACATGAAAAGTATGAACTAAAGTCTATTAATCGGAAATATTTTTAATAAGATGTTCTCAAAATTACATACAACGACATGCACCAAAACACATAGCGCCCACTATTCTTATAACATTTTTCTTAATTAACAACATGAGAAATTCAAGCTTAAGTATCTTCATTACAATCCTTATCAAACCAAATCATATCTCTTAATCATCGATTTGCTGTTTGGAAAAGAAAATCGCTAATATTTCGTGAAATTCAGACTCTGTTCCAACACATTATCTTGCAGTCAACTTTGAGGTTGACCGCATTGCAGTGCGATTATCTTGAAGGATTGACTCGAGAAAACAACAAGGAATCCATGAGGGGATCATTCTTCATCTATCCATATATTCTTTTGTTGATTTGGTGCACTCGAACCCTGTCAACAATGGAGGTAGCTGCGGATCTGTGGATTAGCTGCAGAATCAAGTCAATTTCGTAGCTGAATGCAAACTTTAATAAAACAATAAGGTATATGGACAAAATATGAAAAAGAGGACATGTAAGTGCTTACCTTAACAAAACCTTATATTTATTGCATTTATTTGGATGATAGGAATAGGAAAAAGGAGGAAATATGGGAAAAAAGGGGTGTCAAGGTAAAGTAGTTCTTGGACTCTACATGGGGTATAAAGGACCTCTCTATTTTTCCATCTTCACTGGCTGCAAAATCAGGGTGGCAGTTGATAACAATGGAAAACTTATGGATAGTGGTAGTTAAGAGAAAATATATAGATCCTGAATCCTTGGAGGAGTGGACTCGTGAGCTAATAAAAAACTTACTATTACATCTTCAATATGGACGACTACACTAGAATCAATTAGCATAATTGAAGAAGGTCTTGCATGGATGGTCGGGAATGGAGAAAAAGTCAAAATTGAGGATGATTTGTGGGTGGGATACAGTGAGAATTATGCCCTCCTAAGGGAGATTACAGAGTTCCTTAACAATCATGGAATTACTTTTCTTAACCAGATAGCGGATCTCGATGAGACAACGCTCTGGCAACAGGGTTGGAAATTGGTTGAAGCTCTCCAAATATAGCCACTATGGGGAGAAATATGGCAGTCACATATTAGAGATTGAATTGATCAAATGTCAGGTTAAGAGACCGTCTAGATGAGCTCCGAAGGGCCCATGCCCCAAATGGACAATACTCCCCAAAATATGGCTATGGTTACTAGATTGTCAGGAGACTTCACAGGGGTCAGGAATGGTGGTGGAAACCCCTTAGGAAGCTGAAGTGCCCAACAAAATCAAGGTTGTTATTTTGGTGCCTCCTTACGAACAAAGTACCTACATGGGATAATCTCCAGAAAAGAAACAAGAATGGACCTAGATGGTACACCCTTTGCAAAAGATCAGAGGAAACTATAAGCCATGTTTTCCTAACCTGTCCTTTCACTTCCAAGGTATGGGAGTTTGCTTTGAATCTAATGGCAATCAGGGAGGACTGGAGAGGGCCATCCCTCATGGAGGCTTGGCATCTTTGGCAAATCAAGAGAATAATCCGAAAAAATATTCCACGTATTATTTCTTAGGGCATATGGCTTGCTAGGAATAAGGGGATTTTTAGGGATGTCCCCTCATCACCATACCTAATTGCAACTGAATGTGCATCAATCATTGCTCTTCTCCCTTTGTCAACAACTCCCCAAATCCATCGAATCATCAAGGAAGAACATATTGACCCTCTTATCCCTTGGGCCTATTTTGATGGTGCATCAGATTCACATAACAGATGTGGGGTAGGACTGGTTATATATCATAACAAACAATGGTATTTGAAAGCCTTTGTAGGCCTTAGGGAAGGAACAAACAACTATGCAGAGCTCCAATAATTGAAACTACTACTATGATGGACCAGGGACTTAGGGATTGAATCTGTGCAAACCTTCAGAGATTCGTTAAATTTTATTAACTAGTTCAATGAGAGTCATAGGTGTCAAAACCACATTTTGTTCCCAATTATTGAAGATATTTTACAGATAAAAATGATTTTTGATTACATATATGTTTGTCATGTCTACAAGGAGCAAAACATCACAACATATCTCCTTTCTAAGGAAGGTCTGCAACAAAATCTGGGCATTTGGAGAATTACAGAATATGAGGATGGGCTAATCTGTGTGTTAGATCATCCACTCTATGTCAGATGAGATGTCTTCTTCTTCTTTTGCAGGGATCTAGTCTCAATGCTTACAAAACTTTTCATGCAAATAGATTTTTGTCTTATGATTATGGTTTTGGTATACATTTAGCATTATGTGTGGATTACTGGACTTACTTTGAGATACTGATATGTATAAACTTATGTGTATGGGGTTATTTTCTCCTATGTTGGGGAGGCCTTCTATGTTTTTCCTTTCTTTTTGATATCGCGATGATGATAGAGCTTAAACATAATCTCTTCAGGGATGTTGTGTTTTTTGACCTCATAGAGGAACTGTGTTTATTTGCAGCAATGTGAAACCACAAACTTCAGGAATGTTTAAAGCATCTACAGATGTAACTTTTTATTTTCTCAATAAGAAGTTTGATTTTTCCATTGGAAAAAAACAAAACAAAGTGTCTATCATGAGTGAAAAACGTGTTGTGCATAACCCGAAGGTACATAATATTATCCTTAAAAAACAATATAAACCATCCAAGTAACAACATTACAGATCCATTTGCAT
>APFE031738455.1:0-25726 GCA_000404065.3 Pinus taeda
TATTCAAAAAATTAAATTGGTTGAATACAAAAATATTAGTAATTAATAGGATACTAGATAGGTCGATTTATTATTGTGTCTCTTAAAATATTTTCGAAAAGATGGCAAGAATTCAAATAATAATAAAATAATATTCGATATATGTTTTAAATGATAAAAATATATTATCATACACACTAAATAATTTAACCTAAAATTCAAATATTTGTAGAGTGAGTGTTCTATATATGCATATATTTTAAATAATAAAAATGAATTATTTAATTTGTTTTTTGAATTTATAAATTCTATGCGCACATTAAAACATGTGACTTTTTTTACTTTGTTAATGAAAAGATTTTTTTTACCGTCGTATTGTTTATAATAATTTATTTATGTTTAAAGAGTTTTATTTTATAAATGTAAAAACACTATTTTCTCTTATATATAAATTAGCTTAAAAGTTTATATCTATTTTATTGGTAGAAACAATTAAATTATTAATTAAAATTGTTGATGTATAAAATTTGAAAATATTGATTTTCTATTGCTGGAAAGGTTATGATGTGAGAATTTTCCTCTTCTTATAAAAAGGTTATGATAAATTATTATGTGAAATTTTTTCAAAAATTATAAAAAGAAGTGTGATATTGAATATTAATTTTAACAATAAAAATGCCACCCACCCTTAACATTTAAGATCATTTTAAATCTAAACAAATAAATCCCAAACAAAACATGTAATAATGGATGTTACTGGGGAGTGCGAATTTGAAATGACTATTCAGCTATCTGATTAGATCCTTTAATGCTTTGAGTTGTCATCCCGATGGTTCATATATTGTTTTTAATGAGTAAAGGGTGAAACAAATTTTAGTATATAAGTTTTAAAGATCAAGGTGTTTGTGAATCACAATTTTAAAAAATATATATATATATTATAGGGGCAAAAAAAACATAAGAGAAGATATATTTTCCCTTATTTAAGAAAACAAGAAACTCTTCAGATGTATTATTTTTAATTAGTGAATTTAATTAAAAGGAAAAAAAAGCATATTGGTTTAGAAATAAATCTTAGTATTTGATTTATGTATATTACTAGAAATATTCTAAAATATTCTATAAAAGTTAAATCCCAACCATCCATCTAATAATTATTAATTATTGATAATTAAATTAAAAATTTTAGAAAAACTTATTTCAAATAAACAAATTAATTAAACATAATTTTACACAACCATAACAATTATAATAATATTACCAAATAAATATTTTACACTTCATATATTTTTTATTAAAAAAAATAATGATTATAAAAACCTCTCCCTTTTTAAAACTTATTTTAAAAATTTTAAAATTTATAAACACTAACACTAGGTAATCATCATAACAATATAAAAAATAATAGATAATTTTGCCAAATTAAATGTCTTAAGAATATTATTAACGACCAAGCTTTTCTTATTCAGTTAGATGGCAATATAAATAACAAAAAAATTATTAATAATTATTAAAATTTCTAAAACTTATTTTAAAAAAAAAAAAAATCAAAAATATTATTAATAAATATAAATTTAACTAAATATTAATAAACAATATATATTGAGCCCAAAACCCCAACTTTAAAACGATATGAATACATCTAAATTTATAAATTTAATTTAAATATGAGAGGAAATTATAATTAAAATATTTTTAAAAAATTAATTAATAAATTTTTCTTCCTATTAAATTAAAAAAATGCTTATTATATAAAGATAAGACGGTTTTAATGTTAATAGATTTTTATTTAATGAAAATGATTCATGGAAATTCTGAATTTTTCTAAAATGTTTGGAGTACCAATTTATTAGCAAAATCAGATTTATTAGATTTATTAGGTCTGCTCAGCTTTTTGGGTGAGCCTTCATTTATTTTGATAACCTTTGATTCGACGAGGATAGTTATTTCTATGAACCTATGGTAGTTGTTTGATGATTTTCTAGAATTTTATCCTCCTTAACATCCAAACATGATTGTTTACATGATGGTTGATAGTTTGGTTTTTAGTGAACTTACATATGTGAGGCTTTCATCTCTAGTCCAACGGGAATTGGACAATTTCATCAATTTCATAGCCTTCAAGCTTTACTGCCTAACGAAACTGTAAGTATTCCTTCCAAGTGTGACTCGATGGCGTGGGATATCAATTACTAAGTATATCTCTAGACCCGATGGCGTGGGATATCAATTACTAAGTATATCTCTAGGCTAGGGTTATATCTTTTGTCGAGTTCCGAGGCTAATCTCCTTCAATCCCTTCATTCAATAGTAATAATTAAAATGCATCCATTTATCTTTTAGTGCGTGAACAAATCTTCAAGAGGTCCCATTTATTAGCATGAACATACTTAGACACCATTTTTTTCATAATTAAGAATCTATATATATCTAGAATTTCATCTAGGTGATATCATTTTGTCATCATTCAAGAATAAAAAAAATGTGATAAATAGAAAAAGGCAGAGGTAAATTTCGAGGGCTAATTTAAATTAAATTTTAATAATTAAATTGTCATAGTGAATATGCCAAATTGACAGTTGTTAAGGAAGTGGGAATTTCGCTACTGAGAAACGCACAAACCTTAAAACGGTGACCGTATAGACTCGGAGCTCGTATACCACTTTATATTATGCGGGGCGTGAAGTTTTCGATGTGCCTAGCCCCCGGGGCTTAGGTGGAAACTCAAGGCCAAAGCCCTTTGGTATGTTAAACCCTTTGGCTTGAAAGGGGGTAGATTCTTTATAATAGTATGTTGCATGTTTGTTCCTTTAAAAGGACAACTTCAGGACTTAGTGGAAAAGGGGATCGATTCTTTGACATATTGCATTATAAACATGCCCCACATGGGACCGAAACATATGCATCTAGGCCTTCGTAATATCACAATCGACGATTTCATAATATTGCATTTGGTTGCACCCTCTGAAACTTGCAATCATTGATCGCCTTTCTCCTTACCTCTTGGTCTTGTGGTTCTTCATATGGCTATAGTCTAGCCCCCATATTGGAGCTCCCAATCAAAATCAACGATATGTGATCATTGATATCACAAATCGACGATTAGAGGTTCCAAATCCTACATCATGCAGTTTCGAGGTGTATGGTTATATCACATATCAAAGCGTAAAGTGATATCAGCGATCGACAATCGGTGGTTGCAATGTGCAGACCATAACAAAGCTCCAATTGTGATATGCAGAAAAAGTGTTAGGAATAGGCCTATAGTGTTAAAGTGTCGGGAAGTTCTGATAACAAATTAATGAAGGAATTACTCACAAAAATAGAGAAGATCGGCCTTTTCTCTCTCCTCCCAAAGGGACGCGTGAAACACAACAATTGAATCTGATAAATGACATGTGGCAAACAGAAATAGGATCCGATTAGATACACGTGGCAGTCAACTATTCGTTCTGATAAATGCCATGTGTCATATGACATCAACAATGACGTGGCAGTATGGTTGACACATGAGAGACGAAATTGACATTTGCAAGGGTTAGAAGGGGCCAAAAAGAGGTGACACATGTCACCATTCATAAGGAGGCACGTGGCAGTAATGATGTCAACAATCGCAAATTGACGATCGTAGGATGAGGCATAGTGTGCATATTATGAAACCTCCAATTGGAAATCACTGGGGAAGGGGGTTGATTCTTTATAATACTACGTTGCATGTTTGTTCCTTTAACATAAGAATTTGGGACTTGGTGTAAAAGGGAGCCGATTCTTTGACATATTACATTATAAACAGTCCACACATGGGACCAAATCATATGCACCTGGGCCTTTGTAATATCACAATCGATGATTTCATAGTATTGCATTTGATCGCACCCTCGCAAAACTTGCGAACTTCGATCACCTTTCTGTTTAGCTCTTGGTCTTGTGGTTCTTCATATGGTTGTAGTCTAGCCCTCTTATCGGAGCTCCCAATAGAAATCAATGATATTCAATTGCCAATATCACAAATTGGCGATCCGAGGTTCCAAATCCCACATCCCGCAATTCCAAGGTGTATGGTTTTATTGCATATCCGAGCGTAAACATATATTGGCAATCGATGATCGACGGTTGTAATGTTCTGACCATAACAAAGCTCTGATTGCGATATGTGAAAAAAGTGTCGGGAATAGGGCTCAAGTTTTAAAGTGTCAGGAAGGGCCAATAACAAATTAACAAAGAAATTACTTGCAAAAATAGAGAAGGTCGGGTCTTTTTTCTCTCTTCCCAAAGGGACGTGTGTTGCACAATGATTGAATCTAATAAACGACGCACGACAAACGGAAATTGGATTTGATTAGATACACATGACAAACCATCAATTCATTCTGATGAGTGACACATGGCATATAACATTAGCAATGATGTGGCAGTACGGTGGACATGTGGCAGATGAACTCGTCATTTTCAAGGGTTAAAAGGGGCCAAAAAGAGGTGACACATGTCACCTCTTTTTGGGTGGCATGTGGCAAATTTGACATGGCAGTAATGATGTCAACAATCGCAAATCTGTGATCGGAGAATGAGGCGTAGTGTGCATGTTGTGAAATCTCTGATTAGAAATCATCGGGGAAGGGGCCTCCAATACAAGGGCTGGACTATGGTCACATGAAGAACCAGAGGGGATCAGTGATCGCAAATGCGGCATCAAAATATATGTTTTATGTGTTAAATCATGAGGTTGGGCGTAAAAGGATTAACAAAGTTTTTATATAATAAAACCTCACACAAACCTTCTCTATTCCTTTTCCACATGATCCAGACCACATTGCTCATCGGCAATTGCAGCTTTTGGGAGGTACAACCAAGTCCGTTGCTATGAAATCACCGATTACGATCCATCCTCTTATTCTCTTTCCAGGTGGGCCAAACCACATGAGCCTTCGACAATCGCAAGTTTTAGGAGGATGCACCAAATAAAATGAATGTAAAATCGTCGATATGATAGGTATGGAGTCAGGGTCGAAATATCCTATTGGTGTTGCTTTGCGCCTACTAGTGCAAACGCTAGTATATAAATGCGGGATTAAAACCATGAAACCGTGAAAAAAAAGATAAATAACAAAAATTTAGAGACAAGTTTGGAAAACCAACTTAAACTGGATTTTAATAGTAGACAAATGGGAGGATTAAAACCACAAAACCATGACAAATGAGTGATAAATAACAAAAATGTAGAGGCAAATTGGGAACACCAACTTAAACTAAATTTTAATAATATATAAATGGGAGGATTAAAACACAAAACCATGAAGTAACAAACTAGACATTCTCATCACCACAATCTACGATGTCCTAAAAAACATTTTAATATTCAACCATTTTTTAACACAATTTCTTTTTATAGAACATGGATATAACTCAAAGTGCTTTGAGCACATGGGGCATAGAGTAGATGGCGATAAAGTGTTATGTTACGGCACTCTATGGTGAAAAAGTCACCAGTTTGAAACTTCAACGGCAAAAAATTAGTGATGCTAAGGGTGGGTGTGACCCAAGTTGAGTTTGATCCCTAACTGATTTTGATGACTTAGATTCCCCTGGGTCACCTCTACTCAAGCCACAGGTTAGGTGTGTCAGTCATCTCAAGAACCACATTAGCTAGCAAACAAAGAAGCACTCAACGTGATTTGACTAAATGAAATTTTTACACTGATATAGTTTTATTCTATTAGACCAAAACCCATTATTTCGATGATTCAACTTTTCAAGATATTCAACATTAACACCAAACTTCAGATTTTCCCACAACATATGCATTAGGAAAAGAAATATTTAGAACTAAAGTAAAAGTTTGTTCATAACCACATCTTTGAAAGAACTAAGTGCGAAGGATGAGGGCATAGATAAGCACACCCTAATTTTCTATTTGTGTAATTTGGCCTATATAGAAGAATATTTGTTATTTTGTATCTTCAAATCACTTTTAATTAGTGAAGCATTTTATATATTGATTTCATAAAGTAAAACAAATTTAAATATTCTAAATAAATCTTACTACAAACAATCTAATTTTACAAGTGCAATGTTTACCTCTCACAAGTTCACAAACTTCTAATGAATAATAAAATGGTATTCAATTTATGCAAATAAATTACCTAAAAATAATATTGAACTTCCAAACATTTTAAACATAAAAATTAAATGTCAAAGCAAACCCAATAATAATAATATTTATTATCTCTTTATAAACCAATAATTATTAATTTTTATTTATAAACTAGCACTAACCTTTAAACTTAACCAATGTTAAAAACCATCTTCATAATTACTATTATATTATTATGATCATCATAGCAATCACTATTATATCGCTATGATAAGAATATACCATTATGATCTTATTTAACATATATACTTAAAATTTAAAATTATTTATACAATTTAATTTATTTTAAATTCCAATTATTTATATATATAGATAGATAGATATAGATATAAACAAGAACATATAATTTAGGAGTGGTATTTAAGTGTGACTTTTTGGAGATTTTGGCAGATTTATAGCTAGAGTCTGATGAAAAAATTTGTGGGCAAATAAAAAAACAAGTTTAAACAATACAAATCAAGATTTGGCTACAATTTTTTTCAATAGATTCCGGCTAGAAATCCGTCGGAAACTCCAAAAACTTGCGCTTAAAGGCCACTCCTTAAAATCATTGTTGCCATTCTAAGTTCATGTTCTATGAATTAATGATGATACTATTCATGGCCATATTATTAAATTTACGCCATACAATAAACCAATTTATTTATTTGTTTTAATCTAGGTTTTTTGGGAAATATGTTTTTTTGGGAAATATAACGCTTTATAATTAGAAATTAATAAATATATTTATTTGTTTATATATATATATATATATATATATATATATATTATATATATATATTATATATATATATATATATAATATAATATTATATAGATAATCTTGGAGGAACCTTTCCATTCTTTTCAAAAACAAGCCGGAGAAACAACATCTGCATCCATCGCCATATTGTCCTAGCCTGACCAAAGGAAAACCAAGTTTGTTGACCATCTGGTTGCATTATAAGCCAACCAAAATCTTAAAAGTCTAAAATTGTCCAACCATGCAAGTATAACTTGACAGTCTTTATCCCCCCTATTGACAAATAAACTATACCATATATGCCAAAAATCTTATCTATACATCTAGATACTACTAATCTAGGGCACCCAAAACTTCATAAGCATCACAAGATAGATTGATAATCAGAAGAATCTACAGGTGTTGGGTAGTTTGGCGATAGAACCTGGCAGTTATGCCTCACGCAGGAAAGGAATATGCTTCTCAATGCGAGCCAAACAAACATTATGCTGTTAGATATGTTGCTGGATAAGTTGAAATTACAAATGTATTTCTTGAATCCCTCCTGTAGGGCATGGACTTCCCACAATCCTCATCATCAAAGCCTTCATGATAAGTTCTTTCATAATCCAACAGGTAAAAATAGATTGTCGGTACCGGGAGCAACAACCACGGCCATGGCTTGGGTATGGGGCTAAATTTCCAAATTCCTCTAACAACTTCTGGTCACATATCTTGCTATGATTGATAATGTCAAATTCCCACTCCTCAATCATTTAGAGGGTCCTTGGATGGGTTGAGGTCCTGTAAGCCCTAACAACAACCATAGTAGCCCACGGCCAAGACTCAGATCCGCGATTTTCTGAAGAACATGTTCGACCTCCCAACAAGAGGAATTTACCATGATAGGATGTCGCGCGACTCATGTTACACAACAAGGTAAAGAAACATTTCGATGTGTAAATCTGAGATTCTTTTCTCGTGTTGATGCCTGCAAAAATATGGTCTATAGGTCACTTGTCGAAGACTTGAGCACCCATTAAATTACTTAAAACCCCTGTATAGGCTACAAGAGCATAAACATAATAAAAACTTCCACTAATCCAGAATCAAAGGAAACTTTACTCTTTTTATTCCTATAAATAAGAGTGAGCCCCCTCCTCAGACACTTGAGTGTTCTTAACAAGAAATTTTTTATATTCCCCCAACCAATAGAATAGTGCATTCCTTGATCAGGTGCTGAAAATTATGCTAAAAAATAAAAGTGTCAGAATTTTGTTATACTTAGCTTCATATCAAATAACATGTCATTCTCATTCCAACAGTGTGAACGACACTCAAATTTGACCTTGTATGCAAAAGTTAGAGCAAGTCAAAGTTCAGATTTGTGTTGCTTACATGGCAGGATTGGATGATGTGTCAAGGTCCTTCAGCGAATGAGGAGGCACCAATTGGTAGGCCGCCATTGACCCCCGCACATCGCAAATTGCATGTCGCGGATGGATTGTGTTAAAGAATCGGCCCAAAGCAAGGTTAGGGTTGCGATGTGATAAATCGCAATCGCACTTCGCGACAGGGAAGGCATTATAGAAATCGGCCTCGACAGGTATCAGGTTGCGATGCGATCACAATTGCAGATCGACAAAGGAAAGAATTGAATATAGTCGACCCCTAGTATACCCGAGTTGTGATATGATATCGTAATCGCAACACCATGTAGAGTCTCGCTTTATGATTGTCGTCGATTATTCGTCAATGGTGAAATGCGATAAGTTCCTAGATGCGAGAGGATTATCAATTCTAGTTTATAGTGCCTTCAAGTTCGCCACATCGCAATCACACATTTCCTGCTTTGTTCACAATTAAAAGGCCTGCATAAATCCACTAATTGTGATTTGCGATGGACATTCGGTGCCAATGGATTATGGCCCACCGCTTGGCAAAGTTCTTGCTCAATTAGAGGATTTTTGGAGTGAAAATGTGGGTTCCTGTTGAGTGGAACAACTAGTGGGAAAACTAGGAGAAGTCATAACTTCTTCATTTTTGCACCAAATTGGTTGCAAAAAGAGGCTAGACAACCATGTTTTAGTATTCTGGACTCACTGGAGTAGGTTTCAGAAGCATTTGAGCATTGTAAATGCATATTTTTAAACTTTTGAGCATAACAGAGAGGCCCAAGCCATCGGAAGCTGGACCAAGGAGACGTAGCCCAAGAGGGGTGAACTCATTTATAATTTTCTTGTTGTAATGTGTTTTTAATGATGTTTTATACATGTTTATGTTGTTGTTTAGTTTTTTATTTATGTTAAACTTCTCATAAAATTAACATAAAACTCTTCATTTCACTTCCAAAAGTTGATGAATCCTTAAGCACAATGAAAACATTTTGTTTATAATATGAGGAAAATCTTAGCACTGCAAACTAATATTCTAAATCAGATCATTCCTCGACTCAACCAAACCCAATTTACTAGTGGTTAGCTTAACATTATAAGTTTCATAACATGAATTATACTAGCCATCAATTGGAAAACACAGGGTATCACCGTCCCTAGTCAGACAGGTAACCAGGTTGATAGTATTGCTAGAAATCCCCATGGTTAAACGATTATGGGTATTCCCATCTCTGAATATGTAACTAGGTAGGTAAGCTTCAACCCCACCCTTTCATAGAGAACCCAAAGGAGAATAATGCCACAAAATAGAGAACCAACCGACCAATCCCAACCATGCACAAAATATAGATTTAGCAATGATTAAAGGGCTCATGGGGCAACCAAATTTCATATACTAGAATGAACTGAGATGGATAGGTGGTGATTCCTTCACTGCTTCTAGTGATGGAGAAATATTTCCTTTGACAAGATCTATCCTAGAGAGGTACCGCTGATCTCCAAAGGGACCAACTACTACAACTATTAACAAACTAAATTCCCAATATGTCATGTCCCTCAACACCTTGTGTATTAAATTCCTTTCCGAACCTCAAATTCTCAAACCCGTGTGGGTGTGGCCACACCACCACTCGAGGTGTACGTTGGTTGTATGCATGGCAGTGGTGTGAATCCCACTTAACCTCTCCTCCCTTCATAACCCCAATCAGGGGGACTTGTTCTCTATCCACAATAGTCGGATGACTATTCTTAGCATCACTTTCTAGGATTTGGTTGAGAGTTACTTTATCCTCTCCTAGATTGGTATCTTCTTATGTGGATTCCAAATACTTTCCAATATTTTGGCATCCCTAGTTAGCTAGGAAATATGTCACCTTATTCCCCTCTCTTTTAACATGGAATGGGATCAGGTAGTCAAATGTATTGAGGATTTATGCAATGGGATCCTTCGTTAAGTTTTTTAACTATATTGATCACGAGACAAGAGTCTCCTTCAACCACCAGTTTTGATTATCCTTTCTCATGTGTCAAGAGGAGAAATTTTTCTAGTGCCATAAATTCTACTTCATTATTTCTAGCATATCCATAGTCAGTTGTGTAGATTCATTTGGGTTGATTCTATCAGTCTCTGATCACACCCCCATATCCTGTTTTGTCTGTGTTTCCTTTATAGGCGCTATCAAAGTTAAGCTTCAGGAAGCCCTCTGGGGGAGGTGAGTATTTATTCGGAGAGGGTAATGGAGGTATCATAATTTTCCATGACGATGGAGATATCATTTGGGGGGCTAGGTTCAGTAGCTTAAGAATCTCGGTTTTGTGGGGGGAAACCATCCGATCACCTAGATACCAGCAGTCGACAAGAATGGTCTTCCTAATGTTTTGGACAATTCCTTTCCAAACTGTCTCCATATTATGGCTTTTATCTCTAAATATTCACCAATTCTATTCTTTGCATATCTCCCATAGGAGAAAGGCTATTGATAATCTTCAAGCTCAATTTAGAACAAGGCTCCAAAATATACCTTTCATCAAGTTGTCAATTGTCTCTATAATGTTGTATTGGTATCTGTCTTTATGGTTGAATAACTAAGCCAATTTGTCCCACAGTTGGTCCGTGTATATGCACTAGTTTAGAAGGTGATCCATGTCCTCTCCTGATAGTCCAAAAATGATACAGAAAGAAGGGTCATTTCACGTCATTTTTGAAGTTTGTCCCATGTGAGGATTCTTCTTTGCAAGTCAACCAAAGGAACTGAGAGATATTGGGCCATAAGTTTGCCTTCCATATTTTTCTCCATAATTATATTTGTCCCTCCTAAGGCTCCTTAGAAGCCAGTTTGTAAGTTTCTATGACTATATACATTCCTTTTATTGGATAACCCATCTAAGGATATTCATTCCCTGTTGAATATATATTTTCCGAGAGTGAAGCTCCTTCCTCATATTCTTCCATTGAATGGTATCCGAAGGGTTGTCTCAATCCTCCTTTTCCTTCCAAACTTTCCAATTGGGGTCATTTTTCTCTGTTTTCCAATATTGCACTACCGTGCTACATCTTTGGGTGCTTGTGAAAAGGAAGATGTCACCCAAATCTTGTCTGGTGAAAAAGAATTTCTCTTTTCTACCAAGCTTCCTTCCACAAGAGAGCTGAATTACAATCCCAAATTTCCTAGAATGTGTGGCTTCTAATTAGATCGTGATTGGAGTTCACTAAATTCCAGGTGGATGAGCTCTCTAGAGTTTCATTTTGCCTTAGTTTTTCCACTTGTGTACCACACATTCCGTACTTTCTTGTCCAAATTTATTTCCAATAGTCAAATCCACCCATAAGCCATCTCCACCATAGCTTTGCTCCTAACGCTTTATTAAGGGTATCTAGATATTTCAGTCCAAGCCCTCTGACACTCTTGGGTTTTATCAAGTGTTTTGAGGAAACTAAAGCCCATTTTTGGGCATTTTGTGCCTCGCTCCATAGGAATTTTTTGAAATTTTTTTTCATGGAGTTAGACACATTTTTTGAGCCGCCATCCCTGATAATTGGTAGATGGGAATAGATCATAGAACTTCTTTCAAGAGAACTACATGACTTTCCACGCTAAAGTCTCTGAACACTCATCCACTAAGTTTGTTTTGGAGTTTTTGGACCACCTCCTTCTAATAGGACACCCTATGATAGTTTAAGACCAAAGCTAATCCCAAGTATTTGATGGGCAGGGTTCCAATATTTAACCCCAGGGTTCGTACCAAAAAATATTGAATGGAATTCAAAGTGTTAAAGCAACATATTTGGGATTTATCATTATTGATCAATATTCCTAAGGCCCACATAAAATATTGAAGAATTTATTTTAACCTTCTCACTTGAAATAAGGATACCTGGCAAAAAAGCATGATATCATCAACAAATTGTTGGTGGGTAAGAGGAAGGTCATATCCCCATAGACGAAGCCCCCATATTTGTGAGGATTGAACTGCATTGTGAATATATCCTCCAAGGCCTTCCAAAACAAGGATTAACAAGAAGGGAGAAAGAGGGTCTCCCTAATGGAGGCCCTTAGAAGGATTAAAAGTTTTGGAAGGTCCATTGATCAAGATTGAAAATACGAGGGTGGCTATGAGAGAGAAGATCCACATAATCCATCTCAGATCAAAACCATAGGCTTCCAGGATGCTAAGGAGGTAAGACAAACTTATATGGTCATAGGCCTTGGATAAGTCTAGTTTAATCATCATCCCTAGGGTTTTATATTTCTTAAGAGAGTGCACCACTTCTTATGAGGTAATAATTCCATCCAAAATCTAATGACCTTCTATAAACCCAGTGTGATATGGTGAAATCAGGTGAAGCAATAGGGGCTTCAATATTTTTACCATGATGGTGGTCATGATCTTATAAATAAAATTTCATAATGTGATAGTGTGAAAGCCACTGGGGTTCTCAGAATGTTTTGATTTAGGAATCTGAGACAAGAAATTAAAGTTAAGACTAGGATTTACCTTTTGAGTCATTCGAGATTCCTCCACGACGTCCAAGATGTCCTGTCCATTGAAGTGTCAAGTCACTTGATAGGACTCTATAGTGAATCCATTTAGACCAAGTGCTTTATTTCAGGCCATATGTTTCACCACTTCCTCAACTTCTTGAAGGGAGATCAACTGCATCACAACCAAGTTTTGGTTCCGGTTTACCAGGTTTAGGATGTACCTGGTAATTCTGTGAATCGTTGTCATTTTATCAATAGCGGGTTTTGACAAGAGGGCCTAGAAGTGATCAGTGAGAAGATCTTTCATTTCCTCATGTTGGGTGACTCAGCTTTCTTCCTCATCTTTCAAAGGGAAGATGTGATTTTGTTGTTTATGTTTTATCATTGCCTTGTGAAAGAATATTGTATTCCCCCCACCCCCCCCCCTCCGATCCATTGAATTATAGAATTTTATTTCCATAATATTTCCTCATATTTCCTTCTTTCTTCTATTTGACTTATCACATGTCCCTCTTCAATAGCCAACTCCTCGGAACATCCTGTGGTGATTATCCTTTGTTGGATCTCTTGCATTCTTCCTTGGAGGATTCTCTAATCTAAAAGAATATTTCCAAATTACTTTTGGTTCCAAAGTTTTAGATGTTGTTTCATTTCTTTAAGCTTGAGTTGGAATGTGTTTATATAATTCCTTCCATGTACCGTGCTTATTTTCCACCAGTTCTCCATTTTTCCTACCAAGGAAGGATCTTATAGACAAAATGATTCAAATTTGAAAGACTTTTTCCTTTGGGCTATCTTCAAGTCTAGCTCTAGCCTGATCAACCAATGATCTGATCCTGAACATGTGAGAATTCTCACTTCTAATAATATATATACTTACTAGTTGCTCAAAGGTGAGGAATATTTCCAGGTAGGACGCAAGTTAGTGTCGACCTCCCCTCTTGTTGTTCCAAGTGAAAATCCCATTATTTGTTTGGATATCTACTAGCCTCAGGTCCGTTATTAGATCTCAAAATGTATCAGTTTTTGGACCCAATTTATTGTTGCCTCCTTTTTTCTCTAAGGAAGATATAATGTTGAAGTCACCTCCTAATATCCACATCTCCTCAGGCTGGATATTATTCAACTTTGCTATATTTTGCAGAAACTTTTCTTTCTCTCCCGGAATGTGAGGACCATAATCCGTAGATATTTTGACCCAGACTTTGGTGCCAAAATGTCTAAACTCACCTTAGAGGATTATGGGCAAGCTAATCCATTTTTCGAACATTATTTCATTGGCATTCTAGAGGATTGCAATTCCTATAATGCTACCTTTTGCATCCTGAGCTATTACTTCATAATTGAGCTTGAGATTGCTTACTATTTCTTTCAATTTTTTCTTCTGACACTTTTGTTTCTTGAATCATCATAATCCTCAATCTCTCTTGTTTTATTCGATCTCTAAGATATCTTTGTTTGCCTCTGCTGTTGAGGCCTCTCACATTCCAGGAGACTACTTTCATTGGTAGGGTTTGTTGATTTGATGGAACACTGATGAAAGCGATAGCACTCTTCCTGAGTTTACTAATAGATCCCCAACCATATGTATTGATTCTTGTAAGGTCTTTATGCCTTTCCTCTTTCTGACCTTTCCCTTTGGGCCATGATCTGGTCCATTATCAGATTGGGGATTTGAAGCTCACTGCTACTCCAATCGCTTTTACTTTTGTTGAGCTTGGAATTTCTAAAACGTTTCACTATATAACCTTTTTTGGTCTCTCGGTATGAATCATTCATCCAGGTTATTCCATTCATTCAACAATTTTTTTAATACTACCTCCTCTGTACTAAACTCCTCTCCTGCACCGTCTACATCCATATTCTCCTTTTCCTCTGTGGCCTCACCCTCTTCCTTCTCTTTTGGCTCCCCTTGCACTTTTATTTTAATTTTGGAATTCCCACTTTGGGGTGCCATTATTCCTTCTTCTTGCTCTTTTTTTCCATGCTCCCTAGATTCTTTGTTCATATTTGCTAGAACTTCGAATTTATTACTATTGGTATGTCTCCTAGGTTGGACTTTTGGACTAACTTCAGACTGGCTTTTAGCATTTCTTTTGTGATTTCTTACCTATTGGAAGTCATCTTTATGCTCCTGAGGCTTAATCTCTTTTGTTTTCACTTCTTACTCTGTGTTAGGTATCTTATTAAGCGGGAAATCTCTAAATAGGTAGCCATATTCATGGCACCTCCTGCATCTCAACGAGACATGCTCATAATCGAGCGATTGCTTCCATACTTCATCTTGGTACTCCAATTTGATGTATTCCAGAAGAGCCTTGCTAATTTTCATATAAACGTAGATCCTGGTGTAAAATATATAATATCCTTTTCATGTGGTGTCTGCTACTTTTACGAATCTTCCTATGGTATTTCCTATTCGCTCTAAGATTTTAGTATCCGAAAAATCCACTAGAAAGGAGAACAAATGAACCCATATTAGGGTTCCATGAACATTTCCTAATTCGGGTTGTAACATTCCTCCCAAAATCTCATAAAAAGTCTCGTATTACAATAGAAGTAAGGCCCGTTTCTAAAGGCCCTCTCCTTGTCTTCCAGGTTTGTGAAAATTACTTTGAAAAAACCTTGAGCCCCCTGCTTTAGATCTACGTGAAATTTTGGTTTCCATTTCTGATAGATCCATTTGATTAGATCTTTCTCTGATGGCCAAATTCCTATAAACTTGCATATTAATGTATGATCTTACATAAAATTCTGGTAGGATTCCAACGTGTTATTCATAATGATGAATACTGATTTCATTGTGGCTCTTGGCAAGCATTAGCCCTTCATCCTCATTTGCCACTTCTTCCCCCTCACAGAGGTTTCCTTTTCTCCTCCCACGACTTCATGATCTCTCGCCTCTCTATTTTCCCCGCTCCAATTGCTGGTCACAACATTCTTGTAGGAGGATAACTCACCCCTCCTTCTGCTTCCACTCATTCCTTAGTATGAGTGCCTTGGATTGGATATTTTCTCTAGGCTGTCAATTCGGTCCTCTGCAACTTTTTAGACTTTGTAACTGTCATCCACAAAATAGATATAAATTTTTAATTTTTGAAATATAATTTTAATTATTATTATTATATATATTATATATATTTGTTTATTTAATTCTTATAATATATTATATTATATTGTTTAATAATAAATAAATTAATTTACACTATGGTTTATTTTTTTATCGAATTTGAATTTTATAGTAAAAAAATTGAAAAAAAATGAAAATTAAAAAATATATATATATATATATATTATATATATATATATTATCAAAAAAATACTCAAACTTAATTTAATCAACATAATCTAGATAAAAACATCTTAATAATATACACAATCTAATAAACAATTTTTTTTCTCACTTAATATCATTAAAACTTTCAACATTCCTAATCAAAATTTTACCTAAATATTTAACATACATCAATAAGTATAATCAAAATTGTACCTAAATATTTAACGTACATCAATCAAGTTGTTGCATGTTAAGGATTTCTACTCTACCATGGATATTATTGTTAACACTGACAAAACAAAAGTTATGATTATCAAATCCAAGAAGGACACTTATGCTAATTTTATGTATGACAATAGTAACTTGGAGGAAGTGTCTTCTTATAAGTACCTAGGAATTGATATTCATCACAAGCTCAATTGGAACTATAGCATTAAGAAAAGGATTAATGGGGGGTGGAAAGCTTATTTTGGTCTTGAAAATAATTGTAAAATGACAAACCTCATAATGTGGGATAGAAAGAAGTTCCTCTCTGAAACTTTAGTCACTCTTTTTATCTCATATGGATGTGAGGCTTCGGGTTGCAACATCTCTAAAGAATCCTGGAGAAAGATTTAGCAAATACAGAAGCGTTTTATAACGTATAACCTCAAAATTAAAAGCAATACACCATATCGTATTCTCCTTATAGAAGTGGGTCTTTCCTCTATCGAGAGCCTAGCTATGACTATGCTTTTGTTGTACAGCACAAACTCAATAACATAGGAGACCATAGACTTCCTAAGCTAGCTTTAAATTCCAACCAAAGCCACCTAAGGCTTAAACGGGGTTGGTATAAAGACACCAGGGCTTGTTTAAACCTTTGGGAGATCGACAAGAATGCTACATTGCAAAACATTAATAACATTAAAAATATTGTTACTTCTAAGTTCAAAGAAAAAACGTGGTGTGAGAAAGATTTAGCAGCTAAAAGAAAATTAAGATATTATAAGGAGGTCATCAACCCCACCATAGAAGATCAAAAGTATCTCTTTGTTTTAACTAGCTCAATGAAGAAAATTAATATAGCCAAGATTAAAACGAACTCTCATGAGCTCCATAGTAAAACGGGTCGTTGGGCAGTTCCTAAAACACCATGGATGGAAAGGATCTGCCATCTCTATGTGAACATGAACATCGAGGATGAAAATCAGATCATCTTAGAGTGCCCCACGTACAACCACATTAGAGCTCAGTTTCATAATCTTTGTTGCAATACTGACCTTCCTAGCCTGTTACGATGTCAAAATTAAATTATAGTGAGTTTGGGAGGCTTCTCTCCATGTTTTTTGAGCATAGGAATAAAATCTTAAATCAAACTAAATAATTTGTTTCTTTAGGTCCAATAGACCAAAGTTTGGTCTCAATAGACGTTAACCATCATCACACATAAAAAATAAAAATAAAAGTAAAATTATACAAAATATTACATAAATAAAAATACACATTTTTTAATTATTATTATTTTATCTACCTACAATAGGCATCTTATTCTTTTCCATGCATGCAACATCAATCATTATGATATGTTACACATACCACCAATTATCATTTGATGTTTCCAAGCTCACTTAGAATTTCAAATTTATTGGATATTGGATGATGGTCATTTGTTTTCGACTTTGAAGGAAGTGAGGAACATAAAGCACTGGTTTCCGTTTACCATTGGCGAAAGAATGGAGGGGATTATTAAGCAATCGTTCTCATTTCCATTTGTGGTAAAGACAATGCATCCTGGCTAGTTGCCCACGATTGCTTGCTTTCGTGATGCTTTGCTTTATGGCCTTCAAGTTGAACAAACTGCAGCCGTCATCGTCATGGCACCATTATTTTTCGTCGACTCTTTACACTGTAGTCGTAATCTAGTAATCGTAATATATCACGTCACGTAAGTATATTAAGGACTGAGTTTTGAGTTTTTAGCGAATAATATTGATAAGTCATGGTTTTAGTTCATGATTTACAGATCAAAATTTTTTATTTTAAAATGAAATAAAATTTTCATGGTAAGAATCTGCGTTTCATGCTGCATACTAAATTTTTTATAATTAATAATAATAACAATAAAGTTATAATTTATTTAGTTTTTATGATTTTTGTAATTTTAGCAAAGATAGATGTATTATAAAGTAAATGTTTTGATGCTTATTATAAGCATCAAACAATAATAAACATCAAAACACTTCATCATACATCTCAAGTTGCTAAAATTAAAAAAAAAATCATAAAAATTAACTAAATTTATTTATTAATTTTAATAATTATCATTAATGATAAAAAGAATATTATAGATAAGAATTATACATTGTAAAAAAAAAACATGTGAAGATTAGATTCTCTCTATTTTAGTATGGAGGTTTTTAATATGTAAAATAGCACTTCATCATATTGGCTCTTATCAATACTAAAATGCCAAAAGAAATAGAACTCATTTCATTATGAACATCTGGGTTTTTAATAGTGAATTAATTAAAAAGAAAAAAACACCACTTTAGAAATAAATTTTAGTTTTTTATTTGTATATACTATTAAGAATATTCTAAAATATTTTATAGACGTTAAATCCCTACTATCCACCTAATAATTATTGATAATTAAATTAAAATTCTAGAAACATATTCCAAAACAAAGTCTACATAATAGCTAGTACCTGCGGAGTAATTTAAATATAGCTTAATGAAACAAAACAATAATAAAGACAAATGTTTCATCACAAAAATAAAACCAGTAATAAAATATTGTATTGTTGAATGCCATCACCAAAAATTAAGAAATATGATTAACTAATGTTGTTTATATATATGTGTGTGTGTGTGTGTATGTGTGTTTTATTTTTATTTTTATTTTCTAAGTAAAAGTAATCTATTAATATGTACAGAAAGATACAAAGAGGACAAGGCCTCGACCAAGGTATCGTAGAGTATCAACAAAATCTGGACTGCCCAACATTGGGGAAACCAGTCCAGTGAGAGCAGAAACCTCAAAAATGGTATCACTTCTCAAGTCCAGATCCCACAAAAGAAACAGTGAGATGGTTCCTTGACGAATAGTCCATAAAGGAAACTAGAACCCAAGCAACACTAGCAAAAACAAAAAGACCAGATAATGAACACCTGGGCAGCCACAGCCGGCCTTGAACTATCATCAAGCAGCCCCTGCCTATTCTCCGTCCCTTGGTTTCCGCCCCTAGGTTTCCGCCGAAGCGATATTGCGATGCGATTTGATCGCAATCGCATATTGCTATAAGTAAAGGCCTTGCCTTTTGGTCTCCCCATTTTGCGATCCGCCGTCGGGTCCGCATCATCACATCACACATTTGAAGGTGTAAAGGCTCCGCTCCTTGGTTTCTGCCGATGCGATCTGATCGCAATCGCATATCGCTATATCTAAAGGCCTTGCCCTTTGGTTTCCCCATTCTACGATCTGTCGTTGGGTCTGCATCATCGCATCGCACATATGAAGGTGTAAAGGCTCCGCCCCTTGGTTTCCGCTGATGCAAAATTGCGATGCGATCAGATAGCAATCGCATATTGCTAAAAGTAAAGGCTTTGCCCTTTGGTCTACCGATTCTGCGATCCACCGATCCTCGTTTAATCGCCAATCACCATTGCCATCGCAGCCTGCATGGCAGGCCTTTCAAAACATGAACCACCATCCGGGGAATGAGCTTCCTGTTGCACTAGGTCAGTGTATATTTGCAGTTGATTTTGGTCATCTATGATGTCAAGAGGACCGTAGTGTAGAATCTGGTCCTGATCTATCCCAATGTTTGCTAAAAAATCAGCAAATTTGTTATAGTCCCTTTTGACATGAATAAAAGTTATTGCTTTTCCGTCTATTATCCATTGCTCTATTGTTTCAAGTTTGGTCATTAGTCTCCAATTGTTGACAACTCGTGAAG
Source organism: Pinus taeda (assembly GCA_000404065.3). Classification (NCBI taxonomy): domain Eukaryota; kingdom Viridiplantae; phylum Streptophyta; class Pinopsida; order Pinales; family Pinaceae; genus Pinus; species Pinus taeda. The sequence goes on from APFE031738455.1 coordinate 19,947, forward strand.
CAGATCTTCCTTGTTGTATTTGAGTGGCCATATTGATGAGGATTTGAGTATCCCCTTCTATAAGAATTGGATAGAAGTTATGTTGGTCAACGAGCTTCATACCTTGCCACAGGCCTTCCAATTCTGCAAAGTTGTTCGTGTCCCATCCAATGGAGCCAAAAAAAGATAATAAGGGTTGGCCCTCATGATTTCTAAATATGCCTCCATATCCTGCTTTGCCCGGGTTGCCTTTAGAGGCGCCATCAAAATTTAACTTAATCACTCCTGTAGAGGGGCGTGACCAGTATGAAAGCTGCCTGGTTGTGATGTTGGTTCTATGGGGATTCAATTGAACTTGTGGGAGCTGTAGATTCCAGTTGGCCCAAATGCTTAATTCCTGTGGCTAGGTTGGAAGGTCCTCCGTTGTCCATTGATGCAGTGCAAGAGTTTCCTTGATGTTTAGACATAGGTTAGTCCATATTATTTCTAAGGAAGTTTGATGATTTTTGAAAATTCGTTTATTTCTTTCTTTCTAAATTGTCCATAGAAGGAGACCTGGCAGGATGGTCCATAACTTGTTGAGAATTTTGCTATTGTAGGGCGCTGGAGTCCAATTGCAGATGGTGCCTCTTAAATCCCCAAGAATTCTGCAAGGTCTCTAGCATCTGAATGTGAGCTTTTCCCAGAGTTGATTGGCCATGCAGCAGGAATCCATGAGGTGCTGAATGGTTTCCTCATTATTATGACAGTTGGGACAGTAAGAAGGACCATGAAATCCTCTTTTAAGTAAGTTATCCCATGTGAGAATTCTTGATGATACAACAGCTAGATAAAAGTGGAGACTTTGGGCCAGATCCTTGTAGTCCATATATGTTGCCAGGCAAGATCTATTGGTTCCTGAGTTTGGCACATTAATTGGTATGCTTCTTTGGTGGTGTATGTGCCTTTCGGTGTGTAGCCCCATCTTAGAACATCGCTTTCTGTATGGACTCTGATTCATCTATTTGTGAGCTCTTTGTGTAGCTCCAAGTTATAAGCTTCTGTTGCTTGCTGTGCTATTTGCCTTACTGGTTTCCATTGCCTGAATCCTTGTGTCATGCCTGTAGTCCAGAACTGTGCAAAATTGTCTACCTGGTTAATGTGGTTTCCATGATGATTTGTGTCTGGTAATAGAGCTTCAATTTTGGCTCTCTGTTGCTAGGAGTCCATCCAGAAACGTGACGTTATCCCGTCCCTTATCTCCTAGAAGCTATGCTGGTATATTACCTCTCTGTGTTGCTTGGCTGCATTCCAGATCAGGGAACCTGTAGGTGAAGTCGTGATTCTAATTAGTTCTTGTTGTGGTCTATTGTTGGCATATTTTGCTATCCATAGTTGTGCCCATAGCTTCTATGGACAGGAAACCCATTGCCACCAAATCCTTGCACCCATCAAAGTGTTGCTTTGTTGAGGATCTCGTAAACCAAGGCCTCCCTATTTTTTGGGCTTGCAGACTTTATCCCACTTGACTAGAGCCCATTTTCTGTTTTGTCCTGTGGCACCCCATAGAAAATTGTGTTGCAAATTGCGAATTCTTTTCAGAACCTATTTCGGCGCGGCAAGCACTGAGAACAAATAAAGGGGAATTGATTGTAGAACAACTTTTATCAGGACTAGTCTACTTGCCATATTGAGAGTTCTATATGTCCAAGATAATAGTCGATTTTCCATTTTCTCTATGAGTTGATGCCAGGAAGCATGCTTTAAGGCTGAGTCTATTAGAGGGGCGCCTAAATACTGAGACAAAATCTTGGCTTGAGAGAAACCAATGATGCGAGTGATGATTCTTTGGGTGGGAATAAGAGTATTGAAGAAAAAATCTAAGATTTGGAGGTGTTGATGGTGGTGCCCAAAGCTTCTGAAAACATGTCTAAAATTGCTTTGAAGGTTCTGGCTTCTTGTACAGAGGGATGACCAAAGAGCATATTGTCATCAACAAATTGTTGATGGGTGATGGCAGGGGATCCATGGACAGAGAGTCCTTTGAGATTATTGGATTGGACTGCATGTTTAATGATATGACCTAGACCTTCAGCCATAATTATAAAAAGAAAAGGGGACAGTGGATCACCTTGACGAATTCCTCTAGAAGTGTGATATGGTTTAGAGGGGATCCCATTGACAAGAACATAGCAAAGTGGGGAGGATATGAGAGTCATCATCCATTGAAACCATGTTGGGCTAAAACCAAAGGCCATTAGCAACTGTTTTATATATGTCCAACTGAGTTTATCAAAGGCTTTGGAAAGGTCGATTTTCAACAACATTCCTGCTTGCTTGTTCGTTTTGAGCGAATGAATGGTTTCATGGGTTAAAATGATACCATCCAGAATTTGGCGACCTTCTACATAACCAGATTGCTCTGGAGAGATGAGAAGAGGGAGGATTGGTTTGAGGTGGTTGGCTATGACTTTCGAGATGATTTTGTAGATAACATTGCAGAGGGCAATAGGTCTAAACTTCTTCGGGGTGCTTGGTTGCACGACTTTGGGAATAAGGGCGATGAAAGTTGAATTGAGCAAGGGGAGTAACCAGTGCATCTCTCTTGATTCCTCAACCACATTCCAAACATCTGCTTTCATAAGATCCCAAAAGTGATGGTAAAAATTGGACGTGAAGCCATCAGGTCTCGGCGCCTTCCCCACCTTTAGTTGATTGGAAGCCTCTTCAACTTCCATGATTGTGACTAGCCTTAGCAGTTATTTATTGTGCTCCTTAGTGATGAGTTTAGGTATATGCTGTAGGATATCATTGATGGCATTCTGTCTGTCTGTGGGTTGTTCTTGATGAATATATTTGAAGTGATTTATCATCTCTTTCTCTATGTCTTCCTGTTTTTCCAGTTTGTCTCCTTGAGAGTTTTGAATACATGAGATTGTGTTGTTCATTCTTCTTTGTATGGTTGTGCTGTGGAAGAACATAGTATGTCGTTCCCTTTCTTTTAGCCACCTGATTCTTGATTTCTGTCGCCATAGTAATTCCTCTTGTTTGCCTCTTTCATCTAGCTGTGTTAGTAGAGTTTGTTCCTGCTTGGCATACTCCTCTGTTCTACCTTCTAGGATGATTTTCTGCTGAAGCTCTATCATGCTCTGCTCCAGGACTTTCTTCTCTTGGAAGATGTTGCCAAAGGTGGTATGGTTCCAGATTTTGATTTGTTTTTTGATATGTTTCAGTCTTTGTTGGAATTGGTACATAAGCGAGCCTCCGTTGGGAATAAAGCTTTCCCGAGCTTCTTTGACCACGGTGTTGAACTTAGGGTGGGTAAGCCAGAAAGCTTCAAATTTGAAAGGTTTTCTGTTGGAGTTTCCTGGATTCTTTCATTGTAAAGAAATGGGCCAATGATCCGAGCCAACTACGGGTAAGATAGAGGCGCTTATATCTCCACCAAGATGAACAAAGTTGTCTGAGAGTAGAAATCTGTCCAACCTGGATGCTATTTGTTGAGTACCTTCCCTTTTGTTGTTCCAAGTGAAGATGTCATTGTCAAAAGGTGGGTCCATAAGACTATTGTGTTGAATGTATGCTTTGAACTCATTTCTTTCTTTGTCCAGCTTTTGTCTGCCTCCTAGTTTTTCCTCCAGTTGTGTTATCATGTTGAAGTCTCCTCCCATTATCCAGAGTGGATAAGCTCTTGGAGCATTGAGGATCTTCAATGTTTCTAATTGCTTTATCTTTTGCGTACTTTCCTGAGGGAAGTAAACATTCGTTAAGTGTTCGTGTATGTTGGTGCCGATCAGATGGAACATGGCTTGAATGAAATAGTGTGAAGCATGGATATTTGTTAAGGAAATATGCTTAGAATTCCATGCTATGGCTAATCCTCCTGATGCACTGGTTGCATCGACTATTGCTATTTGACATCCCGCCCAGGCTTTGGATAAAATGGGTTCTAAGGTACTAGTACTGCATTTTGTTTCTTGCATGAATACAATATGTGGTTGTTCTTGCAGTATCATGTTCTTCAACATTCTGTACTTCCTGGGACCATTAAGTCCACTTACATTCCATGAGATGAGCTTCATGGTTGACTGGTAGGTAAAGATCGGTAATATTTGGTCAACTTGGAGCATCTTCCCAACTCCATTAGCATTTCCCCAATTAATATGGTACGTTGTAGATCTGTCTTTCTACCTCTTTTCTTTCCATCTTTAATGATATGTTTCCCATCCCATTTGCCTCCTTGCTGTATGCCCAAAGTATTGCGCTGATGCACCCTTGTGAGCACTACTTCCAAATTTTCTAGTTGTCTTTCTGGTATTGAGTCAAACTCTTTTCTTTTGCAGGCTTGCTCTAGACTGAAGATTTCTATTTCCCCCATATCAAAGCTTTCTGGTTCCTCTTCCATTAAGCTTTGCTGACTTCCCCCTTCCTGGTGGATTGGTGGCTGAGAGGGTTCTGCCTGAATATCATCTATGTCCATATTTTTATCAGACCATAGGGCTTTGTGAATAACAGGATTGGGATTGGGTTGTGAATCTGAGGCCGGCTTTTCAGAAGGGATGGCTTTCGAGGGATGACTGGTGTTAGCTTGGGTGAGAGTGGGGGAAAAAGGTTTGGAAGGAGCAAAGCTTGGGTTTGTTGGCCTGAGTGTTTCTGAATCGAGCTGTTCTAGATCTGTCAGAATATTAAAGCTGTTGCTGGAGGATGGAAAAGTAGAAGATGGAGCTACATTTTTGGGTGCTGAGGGAGGTTTCTTGTTATGCTTTTTCCTGCTGGTTACCTTGGTGAAGCCTGCTAGATCAGACTTGTCTCCAGAGTCTGTGGTTTTAGGCGGCATATAATGAGGTGACCGTGGGTATGGCATCACCTGCAACGGAAGGGTACATGTTCATAATCAAGGGGCTGAATCCATTCAAAGTCATCGTGAAGAAGACTTACTGTGTCTGGTAGCGCATGGCCCAGCTTCATGTAGATGCAGATCCGTACATAGGATGTGTATCTTCAGAGCTTAGTTTCCTCTGCCGCCTTTATAAACTCACCTAGTCCATTGCCAATGGTTGTTAGTGAATCCTTGTCCCAGTATTCCAGTGGAAGCGAGTACAAGCGTACCCAAACGGGCGCCCAGCTGAAATATTCCTTATCGGGGTTGATTCTTTCAACCCAGTCACGCAGATAGAGTCCTGCCGCGTTGAAGAAGTAAGGTCCTCCATCCAGGACCCTGTTCTGGTCTTCAAGGCAGTTGAAAGTGGCAGTGAAGAAGCCCTTAGGGCCCAGCTGTAGAGTTACATGACCTTTGGGCTTCCATTTTGAAGTGATCCAGCCTTGCAGAGCTTTTTCAGTAGGCTAGAAGCCTATGAATTTTCCAATCAGGGCATGATCTTTCATGTATTGTATTTGCGCATTTATCCTGTGACTAGGCAGCTCGATCTTGGGCCTTTCGTAGCGATGAGCTTTCATGTGGGCGATGAAGTGTTCTTTGGCTTGCCTAAAGTCGTTGGTTTGTCCGATTTCTTTTGTTCCAAGTCTTCTTGTTCATTCTCCTTCGGCTGCTGCGCAGGCCGTGTTTCATCCTTCTCTGCTGTTTTAGTTCCGCTCTCAGTGGGGTTTTCCTCATTGTGAGTTTTGGGGGAAGGCGCTGATGCCTCCCCCATTGGACCGCTCATTGTTCTCTACTTATCAGAGTCCCAAAATTAGACCTGACAACCTTGTTGGGGTCTGTAAAGCTATGTGCTCGGACTGTGCGCCATGGAAGAGTCTGTCAGGAATCCTAGTTCCTCATTGCGCGGTCTCTCTGCCATAATGTTAATTATTAATTTTAATTG
>APFE031738455.1:33550-76106 GCA_000404065.3 Pinus taeda
TGATACCAGTTGTTAGAAAAGTATATATTACAGAGCAATGGAACACATAGAATATTGCATAAATATAAACACAGAAAACACATAAAACCAGAGAGACACAGATATACATGGTTCACCCAGTTTGTGCTATGTCCACCTCGAACAGCCAGTCCTTCCTTTCTATTATCCAATGAAATGAAGAGACGCAACCTACAGCAGATCCACTGTAATATCCTATGTTTTCTCCCACAATCTCGCCTCTCTGTTTCTCGCATGGAAAATACACATCTATTACACAGCCTCAATACAATGCCCTCATACAAAGAGAGGGGTTGCCTTCTAGGGCAAAAAACCCTAAACTAAACATAAGTTCTACCATCAGATCATCCGCCTAATGAACGACCCAATTTAACTAGAAATTATTATACTTTTACAAGGCAATTTTACATCTGTTTTTAGCTTCGGGGGCGCTACCCCCGAAACCCCCGCCAGGGGATCGCTAGCCCCCAGACCCCCCAGCCGGGGGGGATCAGCCCCCAAACCCCCACAGGGGGAACAAGTTCCCCCTGCACCCCCCTGCGTGGAGGGGTGTACAAAATTCCTAGGGTATACATCCAGCTGAAACAAAGACCATTAAATAATCATGCCCCACACCCAACAATTGCATATAATGACCTCACGATGCATGTCTGACCTACTAAACATGCATAACCATAAACATGAAAATGCATGCAAAACAACATATAGACACTGACATGCATAACAAATTCATATACAACTGACATGCATTCATAACTAAAGCATCCCAACAACACATCAACAACTCCTACATGGAAACACAATTGCAACAATGACCACCACCATGCACACACAACAAGCACATAGTCTACAAACATAAAGAACACATATGCAACTGACATGTATGCATGAATAACACATTCTTCCTATCTAGTCCAAAGGGGTGAACCATACTTTGATACCACTTTGTAACACCCTCCTCCTACATTTACCCAAGTTAACTGATCCACTAGGTAAACATGTGACTAGAGGCCACTATGATCTGATTCAACTCCCCAAGTATAGTTAAGGAAGTGGAACTGACACAAGACAACCAATATGAACTTCCACACATGCCGCAGAACCCTCAGGGGCCAACCAACTCTTCCGGGTGATCAACCCCTAAGACAACTTAGCATTTTACTGACCTAGAGCCTCTGTCACTCTCATCACATGGGCATGCATGTGACTGGGACCCTCCAATCACTCTCAAAACATGGGCATGCATGTGACTGGGACCCTTCAGTCACTCTCACAACAAGGGCATGTAAGCAGTTGGGGACCCTTTCAGCTAGTTCAAAGCTAGCGACCCCGGATTTTGTGCTACTTTTTCAGTGTCAAGACTCAATCCATTGCCTAGAACTTCATGAAACTTCCAGAAATGAAAAGTAACGTCAAAACAATGATACAAATGCAAATACTTGAACAAAGACTTGATTGGATCCCTACTAGACATGACAGGCATTTCGTCAAACATGTCACAGATATGCATTCTATAGGTCATAACAATAGATATAAGCATAGGGGTCTCATACTTGACTGAGAATTGCTAAGAATCATTAATGCCTTATCACATTAGTTGCCTTATCATCTATTAGGTCATATATTCATTGTTCATTTATTTACAAATAAAAACATGATGATATCCATACATCATCTTTGTCATAAAACATGCTCATAACCAACATATAACCAATATAAATAATAAGGATATAAAAACCATAAAATCCACATATAAATAAGTGTATTCAACCATTAGATACAAGAGGAAAGAATGTCTTATTAACATATGAAAAGTGCAACCAGGTCTAAGACTTCCATGGACCACCCGATCATAGAATATGCTGAACCAAATCTCTATTTAAGCTAGTCATCCCCATGCCATATTCCAGGCATGAATGCGGGATCCCATGGAACACATCCAACAAAACCAAACCAGGGCTTCTAGAGGCCCTACCGCCTCAACCCTCCACTAGTGATTCCACCTCACGTTCGGGCGTCAATAACCATCACCATATTGGTTACACCTAAGTTGTACAGAGCTTCAGAACATTTGTTCCAACAAAGGCTTCCAGGACTAGTAACTCAACCCTTAGTTCTTACTGGTCTCCAGAGTGTTTTTCCAACCAAGGCTCAAGGACTAGTAACTCAACCCACCAAGGGCTCCAGAGCGTTTTTCCAACCAAGGTTCCAAGACTAGTAACTCAACCCAAGTTGTTATAGGGCTCCAGATCTTTTGTCCAACCAAGGCTCCAAGAACTAATAAATCAACCCACAACCAAAGGAACATGAGCACCAACTAGAAAAACAAAGATGAAACCCACAACACAATGGCTATCTAGGAAATGAAAAGGCTAAGGAAAATCCATCGTCAATCTAGGAAATCCTCCATGCCAATGAAATATCACAACCAATAAACTACATGCATATGTCATGCATGTCAAAAATAGCAAGGAAATCATACATGCAACTCAGTGCATGCAAGAAAAACCCGTTGTACCAGCTACTCCCGATGTCCTCTTGCACTTTCCTCCTCTTCCTTTTTTTTCTTGCTCCAAATCTCAACTATGCCACATTCCTCCAAGATTGCTTTAATAAAACTCTAAGTGTCCAAGAGTACGTGTGAGAGAGATTAGAATAGAGAGCTCCAAGCTAAAACTAACAAAAGTCTACAAACTGGTCCTCATAAGTTTTTTAATTAATCAAGCCTTTATTTTCTTCAATTTCCATTATTTTTCTTCATTTTCCTCCTCACATGCAACCTCTGAAATTTCACCTTCCTTTTCTCCTAATTTCCATTGTTTTCATAAATAAAAATTCAAATAATGCCTCTTGTCTTTCCAAAGTCTTTGCCATTTCCTTTTCCAATTTCCTTAGACATAATCAACCAAATAAGAACCCACTATGATGTTTTTCCCACCATTCAGCTTAGAATACGTGTCCAATGACCTTGGTCATATATTTTTTTACATGAATTTTTAATCAGGGTTGTTACACAATTTCTGCAATGATCACCTTATCGCTGCTCAAGGCACTAAACGATACCATTATTTTGATCCATCATATTCTTGCAATCAAGATTCAAGCTCACACACTTACTCATTGAATTTATTAAGGCTCCCAATAGGTGAGGAGTTAATTTGCAGTACCTTTGCATTCAATTATCAATTTACTTGGACAAGTGGCAATGATCTATTGTCATTTTAATCATATTCATGATGTTCGGCCATACTCTCACCCATCGTGGTGAGAACCATATTTAAATTTAATTAATTAACATATAAAAAATTAATATTTACAATAAACTTACATTATAACAATATTCTTAACCATGGATATTCACCCCATTTTACTATGGATATTATTAACTTGTCAATAGGATTTGTTACAATACCATGGATCAATACCATGGTTTGTCTATACCACATGCCCAAAAACAGTAACTCATTTCAACTCAAAAATTTTATAAATATTTTATTTTTTAAACATTTTTTAAATAAATATAAAGATAAAAGGTGGGGGGGGGAAGAGAGGGAGGAGGGCAGGGTGTGGGGGGAAGGGGGCCATTGTATATGTTGTAAACATTTTGACTTGGTCAAGTTACTAAAAAATAAAATAAAAAAATCATAAAATTCATAATTGTAATTATAATTATAACTATAATTAATTATGATTAATAATAAAACTAGCCTAATTCTATCTTAACTTCAGACCTACCAAGCATCGAGAGGGACCAAATCCCTTGAGATGCAAACCACTAGAGTGAAAGAAATTTGATTCCTCTCAGTGCTTGGTAGATCCAAAGTTAGGATGTAGGATGATATAGTTAAATTTAAGTATTTATTGTTCAACTCTTACCCTCTCCTCATTTTTATAAAATTTGGAAAAAATAAAATTATACTATATAATATATATATATATATATATATATATATATATATATATATATTAATATAAATATTTCCTAAATAATTGTTTCAATACCTTTAATAAAAATAATAAAAATATGTAAAGTATTATTAATTAATTAAATATTAAATATATATTTGTAGATTTTTAATAATAATATTTCAATGTATTAGAAAGAAAATAAAACATTCTAAATAGATTTTAAAGGTTTTTGACGTGGGTTTCTTTAAGAGATTTGACCTTATCTAGTGCTCTTTGCTCCAAAGTCTCTAAGGATTCATAAATTTCTTGCTGGTTTGGATCAATTTCGGGAGTTCCTCTTGTCGGATTCTGATAGATGAAGACTCTACCATTTCTCCTATTTCAACATCATCTTCTTCCTCAAGATTGATAATTTCTAGAGGGTTTTGTTTTGTTGCCACGTTTGATATCTTGAAAAGTCACTTTATTCTCCTTAACTTTTTATTTGTCTCTACTACCTACTCTATAATATTTCTTTTGTTTCCTTTTTTCTTGATGTCTCTGTTTCCCTTTTTATTTCTGGTTGCTTGACATTTTGGCTACATTTCTTTCTTCTAAAATTTTGTTTGTCATTTTTCAGCTTAATCTTCAACACAAACTGGCTAAGGGGAGTGTCATCCTCTATTTCTTCTAGGAGGTTTTCTATCTCCCCTGTCTCATTGATAGTCAAACCCTCTTCTTCAATAAGAGGTTTAGGGATAGGGATTTGAATTATTCTACATAGACTCTTTTTAGTTTTTGGTCTCTCCTCTTCATCTGAGACCTCTATGAAATGATTTCTAACTAGAAAATATTTCTAATTATAACCAGTAGAATTCTAGTGGGCTTCAACTAGAATTTTTATCAAACCATGGTGATACAAAGCTCTATCAATATTCCTATATTTTCTTTGCATATTGAAGGCCATTTTATTCAAACTCCACACCAAATAATAAGGCAATTTTAATTCTTTTCCCTCAACAAAATGCATAAGAAACCTCTCATGGTAAAAGAGTAGGGTCCTAAACTTACATTCACAAGTGAGAAAATTTTGGAGTACTAACAGTAGGTTCCTCCATTTGGTCTTGAGTGTCATAGTTGTAATTTCTTTCTTAAATGAAGAAGTATCCATGCAAGGATTGTGTAAGGAATTCCTCCAATATTCATCATTAATTCTCTAACTTTTAAACCAACTTTATCCAATTTAAGGACGTCTTATTTCCGTTGCTATGAATGATTCATATATTTTAAGCTTTATGTCTCATATTTCAGCCTCTACACCATCAAATTCTTTGGAAAAGGCTCTTGTGACATCCATTTCATGGCCATTGGGTTTTTCAAAGAATTGAAGCAACCTCGCCTGTTGTAGCTAGTCTCTGAATCATGGATAAAAACTAAGAAAATTTTCTCCATGTGGCTCAAACCTGAGAGTAACACCCATGGCGGTAGAGAAGTTGTTCCCTCAAATTGCCTCTCTTTGACCTGGATGGATGAAGGTGGATGTAGAAGTGAAGAATGAGTGAGCTAGTGGTGGCAGGGTATGAATGAAATGGATAGGTGATTAAGTTCAAATAAAAATCCTCTTTTATTAATGATTTTCTATGAGTTTATTCGATCTATTTTGTAGGACCGTTAGGATCTTTTGAATCATTTAAATGTGGTGGAGGAATTACATCATGATGTAGTGGGTTGTGATCAGGATAATCAAATTGTAGGTTGGTCAATGTTATAATGCGGCTAGAATCCAAAAGGTGTATCAAAGTTATTATGTAAGCTCATGAATATATCAGTTCTTTAATAAAAATTAACTTAATATCATATTCACATACCTTTTAATGTAGCCACTTGTTTATTTTACAGGTTCATGATACCTCTTGAATTCCTACTATTTGAATGATTTTTATAGGTCTGACATTGGCTGCAGAATTTGGATGGAGCTATAGAAATTGGAAAATTTTGTAGCTACTTTTTGATCTTCATGAGGTTTCTTAAAAAGTTGTTGTTGTTGATGTGGTTGATCCTTATTGGTGCTACTGAATTCTGATGATGATTTCTAATAATGTTGGTGATTCTTCTTTGTTGATGATATTGTTTCAAAATTTACAAAATTATTTCAAAGGAAAGAAAAATTGGGATAAAAGGAAATGGGAAAAAGAAAGAAGAGAAACATGAAAAGCTAGACTGCCAAGGGCCCCTTGGTTTTTAGTCAATATTTCTACATAGTAATGCTAGAAATGTTGGTTTTCATTTCTATGCCTTTATTGTTTTTTTATTTATTTTTTTCATTTTTTTAAAGGAAAAGAAATTATAATTCTTTTAGTGACAAGGAAGAGGAATCTTCCGTTCTCACTATCTTTAGATCATAATTTTCTTGCAAATATTTGACAAGTTCTACTCTTGTCAAGGGCTTATGATATAACTTTAACCTATGCCCATTGGCAACGAAGGTGACCTTTTCTTCATCAATAGTCTTGATTATAACTGCTCCATTATGAAAAACAATATCTATTTCATAGGGACCAAGCCAATCTGTCTGAAATTTTCCTTGAAACTCCTTAACATTTGAATAAAAATGAAGAGTCAAGTCACTTGGATTGAATTTATTGAATTTGATGAATTTGACACACCATCTATTTCTTTATTGTTGGATTATATTTGTTCTTTGTATAGCATCTTGCCAAATCTCATCTAGCTTGCTCACTTTTGCCAATATTTGTTTTTGAGCTTCAAATAGATCAAGCCCCAACTTTGCTGTTGTTCTAAAAGTCTCCACCTGGAATTCAATTGGAAGTAAGGCTTGCTTCCCATACATAAGTTGATAGGGTGTATGTCTAATAGTGTCTCTCCATGTGGTACGATATGCCTAAAGTGCCTCCATAAGCCTTTCTATCCATTCTCTTTTATGCAAGAGTGCAGTCTTGGTCAAGATTGCTTCAAGTACCTTGTTGGTAGATTCCATTTTTCCATTAAATTATGGATCATATGGAGTGAAATTCTGATGTTTGATCTGATATTGCTCCATATTTTTTTGCACTAGCTTGGATGTGAATTGAGCACCTTGATTTGTCACAATTTCCTTTGGGATACCAAAATGAGTGAAAATATCCTCAAAAATAAATGTAACTACAACATTTTTAGTAGCAAAAGGAAGTGGCTTAGCTTCTAGTCATTTTGCAACATAATCCGTACAAACAAGGATATACCTTTTATGTTTAGATGAAGGCTTGATTGGACCAACAAAATCTAGATCCCATTTTTCAAAAGACTCTACAATCACTTGAGGTTGTAGAGGAATCTCATCTAATGGAATGGGTTTTCCCATTCTTTAGTAGCTATCACATCTTTTGACATATTCATTGACATCTCTAAAAAGAGAAGGTTAGTAATATCCCAAATTAAGTACCTTGTATGCAAATCTTTTATCAGTGAATTTTCCTCCACATGGTTCATCATGGAAATGTTTTAATATATCTGGTACTTCATCCTATCAAATACATCTCCGAATAATCATATCAAGTCCAATACGTATAATTCTCCCTCTATCCATGAGTAAGGTGCACTGATTTTGATGATTTTTTGTCTTTCTTTAGCTGATAGTTGTGGGGAAAACTTTCATGTAGCAAAATAGTTAGCAATATCTACACACCAAAGAGTTGTAGTAGACACTACAAATAGATATTCATCAGGAAAATTATCCTTTACAAGGGTATCAATATTATCATTCTACATCCCAGAAAGAAAATCAACTATTGTATTCTCCTTTCCTAGTCTATCCATTAATTAATGTTTAATGGTTTACCTAGAAAAACTTCTACTAAATAATTGCCAAAATTTCCCATAGAATTTAAATCTACTTTGGATTGTTTAGAAGATAAATATTCAATGTTACATTTCTCTTGAAAACATTGATCTTGTTCACAATATGAAGAATAATTATTATTATTCATCAAAATTTTTTATTTTTTTTTCTAAATTAGGCTAATTCTATTAAAGTAAGAAAACTATCATACACAGAGGTCGAAGCCTGTACTTAGCTATGCCAGAAGAAAGGCATCAACCAGCAAAAAAGCTAGAATTGAACTGCCCAGAAGGGAAACCAATTCTTAACCAAAATTTTTCAAAAATATAGTCTTGCTGCCCACGCAGGGGAAACCAGTGAATTAACAAGTTTTGCATCATTGTATCTGAAAAAACTAAAAAGGAAAACCCAACTGAAGAGCTTAAAATTGTAGTGTTCCCCCAAGAAAGCATTAAAAGACAGAAACTGAAGAACAAGTCCCAGTGAACCTGAGACATGTGGCGGCTGAGTGGTAGTCTACTAGGCAGGAACATGGCACATTGAAAGTCTGCAAGGTGGCAGTCCAAGCGGCGAGCACAAGTCATCGAGGTGGTGGCTAGGGACGTGGCGGTGACGGAGGCTGCTCCTCCACAATGAAACATCTATAATCTTCCATGGTGCCACTTGCCAGTGGCTGAGCTTCCGTGTCACCTGCCTGTGTCTTTGGTTTCTCTTCCTCAATGATGCAGTAGTAATCATCGATGAACCAATTCATCTGCGGAGCCGGTTCCACTTCCTTCCCTGTGCATCTGGTTGGCAGTTCTGAGCTTCGTTCCCCTGCACCCTGAAGACTAGACTGAGCCATTTCCATTTTGGCCTTGGGATGGCTACTCCCTGCAGTGGTGTGGCCTCCCACTGCAACGCCTGAGAGCCTCATTGCTTCTGTGCGGCCCTCACCCATTGCTTTGTGTTCCTCAGGTGCTACAATTCGAGCACCAACCTCAGAGTCTTGTGCCTCCAAATTCTGCTTCTCCTCACGAAAATTGATGGTAATGGTTGCAGTGATTAGGGGCTGCTTCAGGGCAGAGCGAAAGGTAAATTGAGCATTTTGGGAGTGTGGCTGAGGAGCTGGCGGAGTGCTTCTTGGAGAAGGGCTGGAGGTGGAGGGAGGCATAGCAGAGGCCCTCGAATGAAAATTACCTCTGCCACTGCTTGTGTTGGGGTAGCAGCCAGTTTTCTGCTCAGCCAGGGAGGAGGTGGTCTCTGAAGCCAGCGAGTGCCTGGAGCGAGTCAGGCTTCCTCTGTTCCCACCTTTGCGGCTGCGCATCCTATGGCGCACCATGGTTTTGGCACTTGGAGGCGATTTTTGGTCTGAATTGGGCTCAATGGGCTATAGCGTTGCAGTAGAGCTAATAGGAAATTCAACAGAAGGATGAGCTACCAGGGCCGAGGGGATGCAAATTTGCAGATTCACACTGTGGGTAAAATGGATGCTCGAACCAGAGTCGATGCAGCAATAAAGATAACATCGTCTACCAGTGGTTGTGCAGGAGCTAGGCACTACCACTGCATGAGGGTAGAGGCATTGCAGGGGCTGAGGTTGTAGAGGAGGAATTGCAGAAGCAGCAGTGGTATTTTCCAAAGAGCCCATCGTTGCTTTGAGCCGAGGTTGAGGTCGATTATCAGGGTGGCGGCAGTATTCATTCAAGGCACATTTATGGCTATGGTTAATGCCATCTTTGGTTTTCTATGCCGCCTTGTGGGAGGCCATGTGCTTTCTCCACACGCCAACCCAGTTGACAGCCACCTTAGCTACCGCCATTTCCACCCACATCCAGGGGATGAGCTTCCTTGTACACCAGGTCAGTGCAAGCTTGCAATTAATTGTGGTCATCTAGAATGCTGATTGTTCCGGAATGTAGGATCTGGTCCTGTTCCATTCCAATGTTTGCCAGGAGATCTGCAACTTTGTTACTATCCCTTTTCACATGAATAAAGGTTATTGCTCTCCTGTTCTTCATCCATTCCTCTATTAGTTCAAGCCTGGCCATTAATCTCCAGCTTTTGGCAACTCTCGAAGCAGTGCTTCCTTGTTGGATTTGAGTAACCATATTGATTAGAATTTGGGAGTCCCCATCTATAATGATGGGATGAAAATTATGTTGGTGAACTAGGTTCATACCTAGCCATAAGCCTTCCAGTTCAGCAGAATTGTTCGTATCCCATCCAATGGAGCCAAAATACAATAGCAAGGGTTGAGCCTCATGGTTTCTGAATATGCCCCCATATCCTGCTTTGCCTAGGTTTCCCTTGGAGGCACCGTTGAAATTTAACTTAATCACATTTTGTGGGGGGGAAATCCAATGTGAGAGCTACTTGGTAATAGTGCTGGGTCTGTTAGGATCGAATTGTGCCTGCTGGAGCTGGAGGTTCCAATTAGACCATATGCTTAGTTCCTGAGGCTGAGTAGGAAAGTCCTCAGCACTCCATTGGTGTAGCACTAGAGTTTCCTTGATATTCTGACATAAGTTAGTCCATATGATTTCTAAGGAAGTTCTTTGATTTTTGAAAATTTGCTTGTTTCTTTCCTTCCAAATTGTCCAGAGAAGGAAGCCTAGTTGAATTTTCCATAGCTTGTTGAGAACTTTGCTGTTATAGGGCTCTGGAGTCCAGTTGCAAATGGTGCCTTTTATATCCCCTAGAAGTCTACATGATCGTTGACATCTGA
The DNA here is from genome assembly GCA_000404065.3 of Pinus taeda. Lineage (NCBI taxonomy): Eukaryota > Viridiplantae > Streptophyta > Pinopsida > Pinales > Pinaceae > Pinus > Pinus taeda. The sequence continues at coordinate 44,002 of APFE031738455.1, forward strand.
AAGTAAGCTTTTCCCAGAGTTGATTAGCCATGTGGCAGGAGTCCATGAGGTGTTGAATAGTTTCTTCATTGTTTTGATAGTTGGGACAGTAGGATGGTCCTTGAAATCCTCTTTTGATTAAGTTGTCCCAAGTGAGAATTTTTTGATGATATAGCAGCCAGATGAAAGTGGAAACTTTTGGCCAAATCCCTGCAGTCCAGATACGATTCCATGCAGGATATGTTGGTTCCTATGTTTGGAGCATTAGCTGGTATGCTTCTTTAGTGGTGTATACTCCTTTTGGTGTATATCCCCATCTGAGTACATCGTTTCTAGTATTCAATTTGATTCTTCTACTGGTAAGCTCTTTATGTAACTCTGTGTTATAAGCTTTCGTTTCTTGCTGTGTTATTTGCATAGAAGGTTTCCATTGCCTGAAGCCCTGTATAGTGTTGAGAGTCCAAAATTGTGCTACATTGTCCTCCTGGTTAATATCGTTCCCATTATGATTTGTGTAAGGTAAGAGTTTTGCAATTTTGGGTCTTTGTTGCCATGAATCCATCTAGAAGCGTTCTGTCCTCTCGTCCCTTATCTCCCAAAAGCTATGTTGATGGATGACCTCTCTGTGTTGCTTTGTCGCGTTCCAAATTAGGGATCCTGTGATCGTTATCGTTATCCTTATTATCTCTTGTTGCGGTCAATTGTTTCAATACTTTGCAGTCCATAGTTGTGCCCATGGCTTCTTTGGGCAGGATACCCATTGCCACCAAATCCGTGCTCCCATCAAAGTATTGCTATGTTGCGGATCACGTAAGCCTAGACCTCCCTGCTTTTTAGGCTTGCAAACTTTTTCCCATTTTACTAATGCCCATTTTCTGTTTTGTCCCGTGGACCCCCATAAGAAATTGTGTCGCAGATTCTTGATTCTCTTTAACATCCATTTCGGTGTAGCAAGAACTGAGAAGAGATAGAGGGGCATAGATTGTAGGACTGCCTTTATTAGGACTAGTCTGCTTGCCATGTTGAGGGTTCTATGTGTCCAAGACAGAAGCATACTTTCTATTTTCTCAATGAGTTGATGCCAGGAAGCATGCTTTAAGGCTGAATCTATAAGAGGGGCACCTAAATACTGAGAAGGAAGCTTGGCTTGAGAGAATCCAATGATTTGTGCAATGATTCTTTGAGTGGCTACAAGAGTATGGATTTTTTTTTTTGAGATTTGGCAGTATTTATGTTAGTGCCAGAGGCTTTTGAGAAGGTATCTAAAAGAGCTTTATAGGTTCGGGCCTCACTTACAGAGGGATGACCAAAGAGCATATTGTCATCAACAAATTGTTGATGAGTAATTGTGGGGGTTCGCTGTACAGAGAGTTCTCTAAGATCATGAGAATGAATGACATGCTTTATAAGACGACCCAGACCTTTAGCCATAATGATAAAGAGAAAATGGGACAGAGGATCACCTTGACGGATTCCTCTGTAAGGGGAGTAGGGTTTAGAGGGGATCCCATTGACAAGAACATAGTAGAGTGGAGAGGAAATTAGGATCATAAGCCATCTAACCTAGATCACACTAAATCCGAAGGCAGTCAACATCTATTTTATGTAGGTCCAGCTGAGTTTGTCAAAGGCTTTGGATAGGTCGATTTTCAAAAGCATGCCTGCCTGTTTGTTTTTCTTTAAGGAATGGATGGTTTCATGAGTCAGTATAATGCCATCCAGTATTTGACGTCCTTCTACATATCCAGATTTCTCTGGTGAAATGAGAAGAGGGAGGAGCGGTTTGAGGTAGTTGGCTATGACTTTCGAGATAATTTTGTAGATGAAATTGCAGAGTGCAATGGGCCTGAACTTCTCCGGAGTGCTTGGTTGTGCTTCTTTTGGAATAAGAGTGATGAAGGTCGCATTGAGCCAGGGAAGTAGCCAATGCATGATTCTTGATTCTTCGACCACATTCCAGACATCTACTTTGATTAAGTCCCAGAAATGATGGTAAAAGTTAGAAGTAAAACCATCAGGTCCTGGCGCTTTCCCAACTTTCAATTTATTTGATGCCTCTTAGACCTCCGTAAGAGTGACTAGTCTTAGCAATAGCTGATTATGTTCCTCTGTTATGAGTCTAGGAATATGCTAAAGTATCTTGTTGATGTCAAGCTGTCTGTCTATGGGCGGCTCTTGATGTACAACTTTGAAGTGATTGGTGAGCTCTTTCTCTATATCTTCCTGTTTCTCCATTCTTTCTCCTTGTGAGTTTTGAATGTGTGATATTGTATTATCCATTCTTCTTTATATAGTTGTATGATGAAAAAATTTGGTGTTTCATTCCCCTTCTTTTAGCCATCTAATTCTTCACTTTTGTCTCCAGAGTAGTTCCTCTTGTCTTCTTCTTTCGTCTAATTGTGTTAGTAGGATTTGTTCCTATCTGGCATGTTCCTTTGTTTTGCCTTCTATGATGATCTTCTGCTGTAGCTCTTTCATGCCCTACTCAAGAACTTTTTTCTCTTGAAAGATGTTGCCAAATGTGGTGTAATTCCAAGTTTTGATTTGTTTTTTGATGTGCTTCAGTCTCTACTAGAATTGGTACATGATTGAGCCACCATTGGGAAGGAAGCTTTCCCACGCTGATTTGACCACTATTTTGAACTCAGGGTGGGTAAGCCAGAAAGCTTCAAATTTGAATGGTTTTATGTTGGATTTTCCGTGATTTTTCCATTGCAAAGAAATGGGCCAATGGTCTAAGCCAGCTAAGGGTAGGATAGAGGTGCATATATCACCACCTAGATGGAAAAAATTGACTGAGATTAGAAATCTATCCAACCGAGATGATATTTGTTGTGATCCAGCTCTTTTGTTGTTCCACGTGTAGGTGTCATTATCAAAAGGTAAGTCTATTAGACGATTGTGTTGAATGTAATCTTTGAAGGTATTGCTTTCATTATCCAGCTTTCTTTTGCCTCCAAGTTTTTCCTCTAGCCGTGTGATCATATTGAAGTCTCCTCCTGTGATCCATAGTGGATAAGTTCTTGGAGCATTAAGAATCTCCAATGTTTCTAGCAGCGTGGTTTTTTGTGTGCCCTCCTGAGGGGAGTATACATTAGTTAAATGGCCATGTATGTTGGTGCCGATTAGGTGGAACATTGCTTGGATGAAATGATGTGAGGCATGGAAATTTGTTAAGGAGATATGCTGAGTGTTCCATGCTATGGCTAGCCCTCCCTAGGCACCTATTGCATCTACTGTTACAGTTTGACATCCTGCCCATGCTTTGGATAATATGGAGGCTAATGTGCTAGTGCTACATTTTGTTTCCTGCATGAATACAGTGTATGGTTGTTCTTGCTGAATCATGTTCTTTAACATTCTGTACTTCCCGGGACCGTTAAGTCCTCTTACATTCCATGAGATGAGCTTCATGGTTGACCAATAGGTAGAGATCGGTATTATTTGGTCAACTTGGAGCATCTTCCAGACTCCACTAGCATTTCCTCAATTAAAATGGTGCGTTGTAGATCTATCTTTCTACCTCTTTTCTTCCCATCTTTGATGATATGTTTCCCATCCCATTTACCTCCTTGTTGTATGCCCAAAGTATTATGCCGATGCACTCTTGTGAGCACTACTTCCAAATTTCCCAGTTGTCTGTCCGTTATTGTGTCGAACTCTTTCCTTTTACAGGCTTGCTCTAGACTAAAAATGACTATATCTCTGAGATAAATGCTTTCTGGTTCTTCTTCCATTAAACTTTGCTGACTGCCTCCCTCCATATGGGTTAGTGGCTAAGAAGGTTATGCCGGTGTATCATTAGTGTCCATAATTTTTTCAGACCAGAGGTCTTTGCTATGAACAGGGTTGGGGTTGTGTTGCGAGTATGAGGCATGCATATCAAAGGTATTGACATTCAATGGATGACTGGTTTTATTGTGAATAGGTATGGAGGATAGATTGGTGGATGGAACAGAGGTTGGCTTTGCTGTCACAAGGGGATCTAATTCAGGCTTATCTAGATTTGCCAAAATATCAAAGCTATTGCTGGAGGATGGTGTATCTGATGATGGAATAATATTTTTTGGCATTGTGGGACATTTTTTGGTATGCCTTTTTCTACTCGCCACTTTGGTGAATCCTTCTGGATCAGATTTACCTCCATTTTCTGTGGGTTTAGGAGGCATGTTTAAGGGATAGTCACAAAAAAGGTGTCCATGGGCATGACACCTCCTGCATTGGAAGGGTACATGTTCATAATCTAGGGGTTGAATCCATTCAAATTCTTCGTGCAGGAGACTTACTGAGTCCGGGATCGCCTGGCCCAGCTTCATGTAAACGCAGATCCGAGCTTAGGATGTGTATCTTTGAAGCTTTGTTTCCTCTGCAGCTTTTATGAACTCACCCAATACATTGCCAATGGCTGTTAGTGAGTCTTAATTCGAGTATTCTAGTGGAAGCGAGTGCATGCGGATCCAGATTGGTGCCCAGCTAAAATCTTCCTTATCTGGGTTGAATCTTTTGACCCAGTCATGGAGATAAAGACCTGCTGCATTGAAGAAATGGGGTCCTCCATCCAGAACTCGATTTCAGTCTTCAAGGCAGTTGAAGATAGCCGTGAAGAAGCCTTTAGGGCCCAACTGTAGAGTTACATGTCCTTTGGGCTTCCATTTTGAGGTAATCCATCCTTGCAGAGCTTTTTCAGTTGGCCAATAGCCTATGAATTTGCTAATCAGGGTATGGTCTCTCATGTATTGTATCTGCGCATTGATCCTATGACTGGGCAGCTCAATCTTGGGCCTTTCTGTGGCAATGAGCTTGCATGTGGACGATGATACTTTCTTTGGTTTTTCAGATGTTGCCTGTTTATCCCCCTTCTCGCATTTCAGATCCTCTTGTCCGTTCTTCTCCTGCTGCTGCACAGGTCGTACCTCTGGCATCTCTACATTCTCAGTTCTGCCTTCAGTTGGGTTTTCATGGTTGTGATCTTTAGGGGGAGGCACTAATGCCTCCCCCATCGAAGTATTCATTGTTCTTTGCTTCCAGAAGCGCAGAGCCTGTACTGGCAATAGTTCTACTTGGGTCTGAGAGGCTACTTACTCTAACTTTGCGTCGTGTAAGGGTTTGTCAGAAACCCTAGTCCGCCATTTCCCTTCAGCTCCTGACTTCCCATAGATTGATGTATATTATTAATCAAATTTATTAATTCATCCTCCCCTTCTATTTGTGAAAGAGTAAATACAGGTTGAATATATTCAAAGTCTTCATTATCATCATCAATCCAAATTTCACTTTATATTTCAATTATTGTTTTTTCATGTGGATACAATATAAATCTCTCAGTAGAACTACCATCATAAATGTACATATCACCAGATCTACAACTTATAAATGCATCAATTGTATCTAGCAAAGGTCTACCAAGGATTAATGAATGGCCTCCTAAATTATTCTTGGGAGTTAAAATCATAAAATGAATAGGATAATCCCATGAATATAAAGATATAGATACATCTTCTAATATACCATCAATTTTGTTAACAGATCTATCTACTAGTTGCAATAAAGTTGGAGTATATTGAAGATTAGGAAGCTTTAATTGATCTATAGTTTGCTTACTCATGATATTAATGGCTACACCTAAATCAATCAAAGTGTTTGGGATCTCAGTCCCATTGATATGAATTTTTACAATAGGGCTACGTGGATCTAGATTTTTTTGAACTATTGGTTTCCCCATCATAGTATCTAAAATCTTTCCTACCAATTTAATATTTTTAACGTATTTCATTTTTTTCCTCGTTTTTTAATACAAAACTCCTTTATTGTTTTTGAAAATATAAGTATTACCTTTATATCTTATAGTAAATTAATTTTGATGCAATTTTTTTTCAATTCTGATCTAGCATATTATATTCAAGTAAACTAGTTTTCCTTTCTATTCCCTTGTCAATTTGAAGCCTTTCAGGAAATGGGGGACTTTGTAGGGAAATAGAAAGTTATTATATTAGAGTAATTGTAGGATTTGGTTTTATTTGGTTGTATCCTAATTGTGTAGGAACATCTTCCTTTGGGGGAGTCTTTTCTTGATCATGAGATGCCTATTTTTTAGGAATTTTATTCTCCTTAAATTCTAGGATGACAATTGCTGATGTCTTCTTTTGCAAAACCCTAGAAGATCTAAGTTGGACATCATTTAGAACTAGGGAGGATATCATGAAAGCTTGAAATTTTTGACCCTCAACATTATAGATGGGTTGTTGAGGAGTTTTATTATTTGGATTTGGAAGTGGTTGAGCAGGTAGTTGATTGGATTTTTGAGGCAATGGAGTAGATAGCAAGGGAAGTGGTTGACTTGTATTCAATTGAGGTCGTAATTATGGTTGCATTATTTGTGACGATTGAGAAGGATAATATTGAGGTTGGTGTTGAGGGTATGGCTATTAAAATTGATGAAACTGAGGATTCCTACCATAATAAGTTTTCCAACCCTGTGACCAAGATGAGTTTTGGGGCTGAGATGGTCAAGTTTTCCAAGGCATAGGTGTATTTAAATTTTTTTATGGTTGTGTGCATGATTGATATTATGCATTGGGATCTTGTACCATACATGTTTGTCTAGGTTGCCAAGGTATTTAATGAGAAACACAACAAAGTGATTAAACTTGACTTATTCTAGCTTCATCCTAGAAAACAAAATTTAGCCCAGGTATTGAGGGAAATTATTTTTTATCATGATTTTCTACACATATAAAACATATTTCAACACTATCAAGAGGTCATTCATGTAAAGCATGTTTTTTCCTACACCTAGGAAAAAAACATAAAATGCAACATTCTCGGTTTTTTGCTTGTTTTTATCCTTAAAGTATCCAATTTTTCACTAAGATTTCCAACGATATCTATTTTGAAATAGTCAAGAAAATTTCCTAATTCTACTCTACTTATTGTTCTAGATGTAGATTTTCTTAGTCTTGGCATGACTAGATCCCTTGGGTTCTTACCATATTTTTCCTTACCTCTTGAAATGTGTTTGTAAAACCCACAAATTTCATCAAATGATAGTTGAGAGACATCCCCTTTTCCCATTAAATTGAGAAGATTAATCCACTCATCTCTTATGGTTTTTAACAAAAGAGTTTTTAATGTCTCTTCATCTAAATTGTGCATTTTAGCCTATTTGATATTGTAGGCAAACCTTTCCACTAGATATTCAAGGCTTCCATCCTCTTTTTGAACCATCTTAAAGACTTCATATTTAAGGTTACGGTGCATACAATAATCACTCTATTATTCTAGGAATATTCTTCTCATATTATCCCATGTTCTAATAGAATGTGTTCTCGGGCCCATAAACCATTTAAGAGCTCCATCTTTTAGAGTGGCCAAAAATAATTTCAATTTTTGAGTATCAAGTAAAAAATCATAGTATCTACATAATACTTCAAACTTAAAAAAAAAAATTTCAGGATCCTCAGTTCTTCAGCCATGGAAATTAGGAAGGATAAAAGTTGAGATATTTTTCATAGTAGCGATGGTATTTGTATCTAATATAAGACATTCATAAGGATCCTCTTCACATAGGTCCCCATCATCTACTCTTCTACCTCTACCATCTTGACCTCCTCTATTTCCTCCCCTACCTCTTCTTCCACCAATCCTTAGTCCACAATATCAAATGTGTACTTCTCCTCCTCCTTCTCCTACCATTGTATATTCTTTAGAGATGATATAAGGTTCAATATTAGGATTTTCTACTTCTTCTGCTAGTTCTTGTACTAATGGTATATCAGAAAAGACAACCTCCTCTTCTTCTCTAGGCACTTCTAACTCCTGTCCCAAGAGTTTTTCACCTGTAGAAGAGAGAAATATGACTCCTTTAGTAGAGGATGTAGATTCTTTAACTACAACTTTTGTGGACGAGGTTGGTGAGTCCCTAGGCCAAATTTCATAACTATGTACTTCAAGGAATCTATCTCTATTTTCTATAGATGGAATGCAAGTGTCGATGGATGGTGTGACACTACGTGGCCTAGCAAGGGTGGTTGGTGATGTTGGTATTAAACTGCACCCTCTACCTCCACTTACAAATCTACCCCTAGAATCTATTCCCTATACATGCATCCTATATGATTATAATATGATTTTTAATTATGCATCTAGAAAATGAATACATCCAGTATGATATGAAAATAAAAAATAAGTTCCTATTCACACTTCCCCAGAAATGGCACAAAAAATGTTGCTTAATTTAATTGATAGTTAAATTATGTCATTAAATTGTCAAACTCGAGGTTCGTGTACTTGCAAAGTGTATGTGCACAAAATATGATTGGAGGTTTATTTTCAATCAAGAAATTAAATTTGAGTCTGCCTAACTCAAATCCAAGTGTAAATTTAATCTATTCAAGACCTTTCCTTATCAAGTATGTGCACATATTCTTTCTATAGAACTTGTTTAAATCAAAAGGCAATGAATTAAAATTTAATCTATGTACAATAATTTTAAATCTATTTTATCTTGCAGAATGAAAATATTATGCTAATAAACTGAATCCAAAAACTAATTTAATTGGAAGAATAGAAAACTAATTATATAAAACCAAATCAAAAGTCTATGCGACTTGACTTAAAATAAATCTATTATATTCTCGAATGAAAAAAATGCTTTTGAAATAAATTTTTCTCTAGGTACATAATGAAGAAATCTAACTAGAAATCGGAATTGAAATGAATTTGGAAGCAATGATTCAATTCTAAACTACATGTATTCTAGATTACTAATGTGCACATGTTATGATTAGATTTAATCTGAACATGATCTTAAATTTAAGTCTAAGCAACAATTCCAATGTGGTAAACTAATCAAAGAAATATTTTTGTATGTTTTTCTTTTGAATGAGAACTTGTCCTCTACAAACAAATGAACAAGAAGTGATCTAAAATACAAGCTAAACATTAAAAAGTTGTATGACATTGCAAAATCAAATGGAAATAATTAAAAAGGAACAAGACTAACTAACTAAACTATTTTACGACCCTTCAGGGGGGCCTCCTATCAAGTGCAAGGATCAATTAACTCAACCCAGAGAACTACTCATTAATGCATAGGAACATAAGAGGAACATAGTATTTGTAATTACAAAATACGAGTTTTGATAATGACAATTACAAATTTGAACAACCTCAATGATTGTCCTCTTCTTCTAGATCAAATCCATATTTATTTTATTTCTAAATTAACCACTTAAAGAGAGTAATGTTGTTGGATTTCATACTTCTGTGGTTAATTTCTATTGAATGAAAGTTCATAATATCCACAGTAGTAATCATAATTTGTCAACATTTTGAATCCCAAAGGGGATCCATCATCAGGACTATGAATGAATGATAGAAGAGCCAGAACGGAAGATGAATAAATAAGTAATAAATGAACAAAATAAATAACAAATGAATAAATTAAAAGGTCGACTAATACTAACAATAAAACCTAAACAAAACCTAAAATAATATTATTAAAATAATAATAAAAACCTAATATATGATGTAATAGTTCTGAATAATTAGTTAATTGATTAATTTATTTTTATTATAAAATAATAATAATATTTTTTATTTTATTTATTATAATATAATTATTATTTAAATAAATTATAATTATTAAAAAAAAAATATTTAATAAATTAATGATATATAACTAAATAATAATAAAACTAAGTGATAAAGTATAATATAAATAATAATAGTATTATAAACAATAATTAATAATTAATAATTATTCTTATTTTTTATTTATATATAATATTCATTAATATTAATTATATATTTATAATAAATAGATTTAATAATTAATTTATTATATTAAATTAAATAAGATAAGAAACCAATACTATACCTATTATGTTATACCTAAGAAGGAGAACTTGAGGACTTAATCAGCCTGATTAAAGGAAGCTAGTTTCCACTGATATCGATCCCATTGTCCCTGTTGAGATTATGGGCATGCTTCATAATCTCAAGAGCCTCTCTAATTTTCCTTTTTTGATAATGTTCTTCCCTTGCGATAATCGTGGCATTCTCCAAGTAAACATGGTGCTTAGTTTTTGAGGTGTTTTGCAAAGGCTGAAGTGCACGATCTTCTATTCTTAATATCAACTTTGTGTTCTTTCAATACTCTTTGTAATGAGTGCCATGTCTCTCCAATAATAGTAACTCTTGCCACAAGAATAATCAATTTTTTACACTCCCTTGAGTTGACGTTGATCAATATTATCCTTAACAGACTTCATACCCTAGTTTATAATTCCTGGCGCTGTGAATTGAGTGAATATGTATTTTTTCCCCAAGATCTTTGCAATCTTATATGTTATCCCTTAAATGTATTGTAGGAATACTCTACCACATTGAGTTTGAGCTTGAGGTCCTTTGGAGAAAACCCTCCTTTCAACTCATTTTATAGCTTTTTTAATTTCATTCTCCTTATAGCATATACTCCTTAATACCGAGGTTAAATTCCTTTTCTCTTCGTCAAGATGCTTAGAGTCAAATATTCTAAGGGATCTAACAACAAGAGTGTTAAGGACACCAAACTATTGAGAAGGACAATGATAATATTTAGTGTGGAGGTAGCTTTATGTGTGAGTTATCTTCCTCAATACTTTATGACCCAAAGTACCATCTTCCTTTATGATTATAAGTATGTCTGAAAATGGAATGCTCTTGTTCTCTTCTAGCTCAATTGTAAACTTTATTTAAGAACATATAGAATTAAGGTGTCTAAAAAACTTATGAAGTTTTTCCCTACCATGAGTCCATTTTACGTCAGTATTATCAAAAAATCTCCTCCACCAAGCTGGCTTTAAGGGATCGGATTCAAGAGCTTTCTTCTCAAAGTATTCCATGTATTAGTTAGCCACAATTGGTGAGAGAGGTGATCCCATTGCCACTCAAGATATCTGCTCATACTAACTTCCTTGAAAACTGAAAAAAGTGGAATGTAAACAAATATCAACCAACTTTGTAGTTTCTAGATCGGTAACGTCCTTAATAACATGAATATCCTCATCCAAGGTAATCTTGGTAAATAAGTACACTACGTCAAAACTCACAAGGATGTTATATTGATCCACCCTTTCTAATTCTCATAGAAAATGAAAGGGTGGATCAAGATGACATCCTTGTATTTTTGATGTAGTGTCTTTATTTACCAACATTCCCTTGGATAAGTTTGTTTAGGTTATTAAGGAGGTTACCAATCCAGAAACTAGAAATATTTCTAAGATTTGTTTATGTTCCACTTTTTTCAATTTTCAAGGAATTTATTATGAGCAGATATATGGAGTGGAAATGGGATCACCTCTCTCACCAATTGTGGCTAACTTCTACATGGCATACTTTGAGAAGAAAGCTCTTGAATCCTATCCTTTAAATCTAGTTTGGTGGAAGATATTTGTCGATGATACTAATGTAAAATGGACTCATGGTAGGGAAGAACTTGATAACCTTTTTAGACACCTTAGTTCTATTTGTTCTGAAATAAAGTTTACAATGGAACTAGAAGATAACAAGTGCATTCCATTTTTAGACGCCCTTATTATTAGAAAGGAAGATGGTACTTTGGGTCATAAAGTCTTCAGGAAGATAACTCACATAGAAAACTACCTCCACGGTGAATCTTATCATCATCCTTCTCAAAAGTTTGTTGTCCTTAACACTCTTGTTGTTAGATCCCTTAGAATATCTGGCTCTGAGCATCTTGACTAAGATAAAAGGAATTTAACCTCTATATTTAAGATTATTGGCTATAAGGAGAATGAAATTAAAAAAGCTATAAAAAGAGGTGAAAGGAGGGTTTTCTGCCAAGGACCTCAAGCTCAAAATCAATGTAGTAGAGTATTCCTACCATACATTTAGGGGGTAGTAGATAAGATTGTAAAGATCTTGGGTAAAAAAGACATATTCAGTTAATTCATAGCACTAGGAACAATAAAACAAGGTATGAAGTATGTTAAGGATAATATTGATCGACATCAACTCAAGGGAGTGTATAAAATTGATTGTTCTTGTGGCAAGGGTTATATTCTAGAGAGAGGGTTCTCATTACAAAGAAGACTGAAAGAATATGAAGTTGATATTAAGAATAGAAGATTGCGCACTTTGGCCCTTGCAGAACACTCCTAAAAAACTAGGCACCATGTTTGCTTCAAGAATGCCACGATTATCAAAAGGGAAGAACATTATCAAAAATGAAAATTAGAGAGGCTCTTGATATTATGAAGTATCCTAATAATCTCAACAGGGAAAGTGGGATCAAGATCCATGGAAATTGGCTTCCTCTGGTTCTTTTTCCTAGGTATATCATAACATTTATAGTTTTCTTTTCCTATCTTATTTAATAAAATATAATAAAACAATTTTATTTTTTTTGTCAAGTAAGAGTAGAACCTTCTATTAATCTAGCCAATAGTACATAATTTACATGTAGCCACACCTGCTCTATGAGAGTTGAACAGACAACAGGGAAAGCAAAACCGAACCAAGCACCCCAAACCATGAGAAGCCTGAATAAGAAAAACGGTGAGATCCAGCCAAACACTTTGGGAAAAAAGCAATATTGACATGCACCAAAATAACCTTGAACTCCTTGGAAGATGGGTCCACAGAATCGAGGCCCACAAAAATACTAGAGAAGACCCTCCAAGGGTCCACAAGAATGCCAACAACAAATCACACCTAAAACTTTCTTACGGGCTCGATGAAAACTTAAGGCCTAACTCTCTATACTCTTTCAGGTCCAAAACTCCTAACCAACTAACATGAACAAATCTCCACCATTGATCACCCGACTTGGATCCGACGATCTTCATAGATATCGAGCAGATAAGTAGCGCGAGGGTTAACCACCCGATGAGGGTGGTTTTCTCTCACCTCCACACAGCAACGTGTCACACGAAGAGTGGAATCGAGGGCCAACCTTAAAAAAATAGAAACCACTTGGACCCCACCCAATATATCATTAGTGGTTTTTGAATCGCTCGTCTCGCAGAAAAGCATGCGTGCTCTTTTCTCCAAGCAGAGACTGTTAATCCAATCCGGTGGGTGTATCTTGAGCCTTCCTCCCATAATCTCTGTCAAACACTATCTAAGACATATAAAAATGGACGACCAAACCTGTGGTACTTCCCGAGTTAGTCCTTTCACCACCCAACTGAAAGAAAACAAAGTGTTGTATTATAGCCAAAACCAAAAAGGGCAGATGGTTTAGGGATCTCCATCCTCCCACCTGTCTCTTGGACCCCTTTGATCCAACTTGTAAATCCATAGCTCCATATCTATGTTTGCCTGACAGAGATAGTCCTCCCACAATTTTCCTGGAGGTAACAAATCCCAAGCATGCCGAGAATCCCTGTCCCTATTGGTGACTCCTTCGTTTGCCAAACGATCTGCTAACATGTTAGCCTTCCTTTTCACATGGACAAATCTAACAATTTTTAGGGTTTGCAAGTGGGAGTAGATACGGTGAAAGACCTACAAAAGCTTCCAATGCTTCGACACTTTATCTAGAGAAGTTCCATTGCATATTTTCTTGGCCGCTCTAATGATCATTTATGAATCTGCTCCAATGATAACATTATGTGAATTTGAATCCACCAGGATTTCCAAGCATTTCTCTAATGCCATGAGCTCCGCCATGTTATTAGTAGCCTTCCCTAAGTGGCCATGGAAGATCTTCTTTATTTTCCCCCTAATCATCTCTTATGGCACCCCCAAAGCCAGCTAATCTTGGGTTGCCCTTAGATGCTCCATCTATATTAACCTTTAAGAAACCAGAGGGAGGAGGCTTCCAAATGTTAACATCTGTATTTATTTGGCTCACTCTCTTTATTATTCCATGTGGGCTTATGGACTAGAGACCCAAATGAAGTATAATACTCACCTCTTGGGGTAGAGAAGGATCCTTAGGAAGTGTCCTCAACAAGCCTCTTATAGTATCTTTGAGCTGCCTTAGGATTTGGTCAATTATGTGTTGGGATTGCTTGTTTTGTTTTTGAAGATCCAACTGTTGCGTTCTTTCCAAACATTCCAGATGACAAAGCTTGGAACCAGAATCCAGGCTTTATTAATAATATCATTCCCTGAGAAGTTTTTCCTCCAGTTCTTCAAAGTGTTAGATATACTGAGTCTGTCCCTATTAGTTTGTCTAAATATTGAGGCCACCCAGTCCCACACATTGGATGTGAAAGGATAGAGGTTGAGAAGGTGTTCCATCGTCTCCTCATTTGAGCCACAAAGGTAACACTTGGAAGGACCAATGAAGCCTTTCGTTAAGAGATTCTCCCAAGTTAAAATCTTCCTTTGATGCACTAGCCAAATGAATAAATTTATTTTCATCCAGTGGGGTCTCTGCCATAGTTTCTTCCAGACTTGATCAAGATTCAGATAGTAAAATCCTATAACTTCCTGTTTAGCCTCTTTGAGGTTAAAATTACCTTCGGTGTTCTTTCCCCATCTTAATTGGTTAGGTGAGGAGGAAACCAAAATCCTTCCATGCTCTAGATCCTGGGTGAGAGCATCTGTCTGGGCCTTCAGAGAACTCTCATCACTTTATCCTAGATCCTTCCAATTCCTCCATTTTCCATTATTCCTTTCCCGTTCCCAGAAGTATTTTACCAAAAGTAGCCCTTTATTATTTGTGTCACTCTTGAGACCTGCTACTTCATCCTTATAAAGGTTGGGTTCGTGTTGCCAGTTGTCCTCCAAAAATCAAGCTAGGTTCCCTGCTCGGATCTCCCAAAACTAATGTTGCTGAACAATACTTTTATTTTCCCAGGCAAGGTTCCAAATATGGGAGCCCCTGATTTTCCCTAACATTCGAATGTGATCCTTCTCCTACCAATACTTGGCATATTTTTGTTTCCAAAGCTTAGCCCAGGGAGCAGTTGACTCCTTGATCCATTTCCACCAAAGTTTGGCTCCTGAAGCTCTACTGAGGGTCTCAGGATCATGAAGCCCGAAGCCACCATGGCTTTTGAGCTTGCACAATTTGTCCCAGGCTACTAAAGCCCACTTCTTTTTCTCTTCCCCTCTGCCCCATAGAAAGTCCCTTTGTATGCTCCTTATCTGCTGCTTAATGCCTTGAGGAGCAGGAAAAGCTGAAAACATGAAAATGGGAATGGCCTGCAAGACTGCCTGTGTGAGGACAAGGCGCCCTACCAAATTTAGTGACTTGTATGTCCATTTTCCAACCTTGTCCTGAAGTTTATTTAAAATTGGCTCCCACACTTTCTTTCTTAGAGGTTTGTTAGTAAGAGGTATGCCAAGATATTTGGAAGGAAGTTGTTCCCTTTGAAACCCAAGAATTCTAGTAATGTTTCTCTAAATAGCAATATTAGTGTTAAAGAAAAGGACTTTGGACTTGTTGAGGCTTACCTCTGTGCCTGCTGCCATAGAAAAGTCATTTAAGATATTTTTGATTACACTGGCTTCCCTGACTGTGGGTATGCCCTGCAACATTGTATCATCCACAAATTGTTGATGTGTGTTTTCCACTCCATCCAAGGTGAGTTTGATGCCCTAGATTCGTCCTTTAGAATTTTCCATTTTGATCGCTCTACCTAGCCCTTCCATCATGAGAACGAAGAGGAACGGTGAGAGTGGATCTCCCTGTTTGAGTCCTCTAGAGGGTGTGAAGGTTCTTGATGGAGCTCCATTAAGCAGTACGAAAAAACTGGTCGTGGTGACTAGTGCCATAACCCATCTTATCCAATTTTGGTCAAAGCCATAGGCTCTTAGAATTTCTGTTATGTAAGACCAACTGATCTTATCATAGGCTTTAGCTAGGTCCAACTGAATGATCATACCAACTTGTTTGTTGCTTTTGAGAGAGTGTACCACCTCATGAGCTTGGATGATATTGTTGAGGATTTGTCTTCCTTCCACATAGCTTGTTTGCTCCTCCGAGATTAGAGATGGTAGAAGGGGCTTGAGTCTATTGGATATCACTTTGGAAATAATTTTATACACCAGATTACGTAAGGCTATGGGTCGAAAACCATCTGGAGTCATGGCGTTTTCCTGTTTTGGGATCAAAGCTATGAAGGAAGCATTAAGAGCCTTCAGAGCCTTTTTGGAGTTTCTTGAGTCTTCAACAACCTTGAGGATATTGTGTTTGACTATTTCCTAGCAAACTTTCAAGAAGTCTACATTGAATCCATCCGGGCCTGGTGATTTTCCATTTTGAATTTCATTAATTACTTCACTAACCTCCTCTTCCAACACTGGCCTATTCAGATTGTGGTTGTACTCTATGGTGACCAACTGAGGGATATACTGAGTGAAATTGTCAATGAACCTAGATCTATCCTCAAGTGGCTCCTTTGCAATATTGAGGAAGTGTTGTACAAGGACTGGTTCCATATCATTGTGAGAGACAAGCTCAATCCCTTGAGAATCTTTGATCTTTTTGATTCTATTGTGTGCCCTATGAGCCATGGTGGATTTATGAAAGAATTTTTTATTTCTTTCTCCCTCTCTAATCCATTGTATCCTTGATTTTGCCTCCATAAAATTTCCTCTTGCAAGCATCGATCATCCCATTCTTCCTGCAAAGAGTGAGTTAGCTTTTTCCTCTCTTCGGTGAAGCCATCTATGATGTTGATCTGTTTGATCTCCTGGAGCTTCTTCTTAGCTTCTCTTTTGGCTTTGAAGATATCGCCAAATTCCTTTTTGTTCCAAACTTTAAGTTTGGATTTGATATGTTTAAGTTTCTATTGGAGCGTGAACATTTTAGTGCCTTGAATGTTCAAATCCTCTCTCCACCATTTATCAATGTTGCTGGTGAATTTAGGGTGAGAGAGCCATGCATTTTCAAACCTGAAAGGTCTATTTATCGGTGAGCCCATAAAGGTGGCTTCTAGCTGTACAGGCCAGTGGTCCAATCCTCCAAAGGGCAGAATGGAAGTTGTCATGGCAGGTCCTGTGAGAAGGATGTCCTCTAAAATGATAAATCTATCAAGTTTGGAAGCAACTTGAGAATCCCCTCCCCTCTTGTTGTTCCATGTGAAGGTTCCATTTATTGTTTCAGTGTCCACTAGCCCCATGTTCATAATGAAGTTCTAGAAGGCCATGGAGTCTCTGCCTAGCTGTCTAATACCTCCTCTTTTCTCTGAAAGAGATCTTATTGGGATGTCTTGCTCTTAGATCCTCCAGGGAGATGAGAAGCTTGAGTTTGTCTACTTCCTTTTGAGTTCCATAAACGTTTGTGATCATGTATATCTCCTTATCACCTATAGGTTGACATACCACCGAAAGATAGTTCCTGGATGCTTCAGCATCTAGGACTCCAAATTTCTATGGATCCCACAGCGTGAGAATCCCCCATGCCAAGTTATTTGCCTTAACCTCTAGATACTCATACTTGATTAACCACTTAATATGAATTTCTCTTATCTTATCCATCAAACATTGTGTCTCCTGAATAAAAACCATATCTGGTTTTCTTCTTTCATTCTGTTACTAAGATTTCTTTGTTTCATTTTATTTCCTATGCCTCTAATATTCCAGGTTGTGAGCTTCATTAAGAAATATTAGTAAAGGAATAAATGGTGAGATATTTCATCTTACCTGATTTAATCAATAGTTTTCCACATTCATTCAGCAGCTCATTCTGTCTTTTTCTTCCTCTTTCCTACCTCAGTTATTTGGAGATTGTGCCTGTATATTATCCATCATTTTGACCACACTAGGCTTCTAGCTTTCATGATTTATTTTGACTCCAACTCCCTTCAATTGTGATCTCCTTCGAAAGAGCTATTGTACTTTGTCATAATCCTCTTTTGGCAGGGAGTCCACTCTTATGTTCTTCCCTTGTTCCAGAAATTTCTCTAGATCTAGATTTTCCCTATCTAGAATCTCCTATAGTTCATGGTCCTTCATTCTTGCTTCACTCAGAGTCATCTTATGGTCCCTACTAATCTCCATATAGCTTGGCAGATCATCCTTTTGTTGGTTGTTTACTGTGATATCCTCAATGTCAGCTACCTTTTCCTGTTCCTCAGTTATGTTCTCCATGTCCTAGACTGTATTCTTGTTCCCCTCTTCTTCCTCTAGGATCTTGAAACTATTGTGTCTTGTATGTTTGTCCTCATTTATCTTCTTTTGTGGACATTTACCCCCTTTCCCTTTGCCCCCAACCTTGGTGAAACCCTCTTGATTTCTATCCACAGTAGTTTTTCCATTACCTTCCATATTGATTGTTGGGCAGTCTCTGAATAGGTGCCCATGTTCATGGCATTTATGACACCTAAATGGGATGTGCTCATTGTCCATAGTCTGCACCCATTCTTCATCATACACTCCTAAAATTATTGCTTCCAGAAGGGCTCCAGATAAGTCCATTTCCACACATATTTGGGCAAAGGATGTATATTTTCCTTTCAGAGTTTCCTTTGAGATCTTTAGAAAATGCCCCAGCTTGTTGCCTATTGTTTTTAGAGATTCTAGTAGCCAATAATCTAGAGGAAGGGAGTATAGTCTAATCCATACCGGCACCAATGTGAATGTCTCATATTCCGGAATAAATTTTATCATCCATGGTTGCATGTAGAGTCCTGCTGCAGCATAGAAATATGCCCCCCCTTCGAACACTCTATCTTTGTCCTCTATGCTTGTGAAAATTGTTGTGAAGAAGCCCTCAGAACCCAAATGTAGGTGTATTTCCACCTTTGGCTTCCAATGGATCCTTATCCAAACATGTAACGCCCTCTCTGTCGGCCATAACCCCATGAATTTACATATGATCGCATGTTCCTTCATATGATCCCTATGCGCTTGTATCACTGGATCACTCAATATGACCCAAGGAATAATGCTCGACTTGGGTTTGCTGCCTCCATTCTCATTTTTCCTTACTTGTTTCCTGTTGATCCCCTTCTTGATCCTGAAGTACGTTTCTTCCCAATGTTCCCTTGCTTCTTGCCTCTGATACCTTCTCTAGAGGTTTTTTGAAATGCTTCTTTCTTGCATCCTTACGTCCCTCTGTAACTACCCGACTGTAGGAGGGAGCAACACTCCCCCCGCGCGTCCCGCCATGGTACCCTAAGTCAAAACCCTAGCGCCAAATCCAACCCTAGCTCAAGTTGCAGTCTCCATACCGGATGATTTTATCTCTTTGAAGACCATAATAAAATAATTATTAAACCTATTTACTTTAAATAAATAATTATTATAAATAAATTGATTATTTATAATAATAAATTAATTAATTGTAATATATTCAGCTTTTAGGTTAATATTTTATATTAAATTATTATTTATTTATTATAATAATTATCAAACTATTGTTTAGAATAATAATTAATTATAAATTAACTATTATTTATAATTATTACTTCATACTTTAGGTTTTTGTTAATTATTTTAATAGTATTATTTTAGGTTTAGTTTAGGTTTTATTATATTAACTGTATGAATTTAGGTTTATTTATTGTTAGTTTTAGCTGACCTTTTAATTTGTTCATTTATTATTTATTTTGTTCATTTATTACCTATTTATTCATCTTTTGCTCTAGCTCTTCTATCAATCATTCATAGTCCCGATGATGGATCCCCTTTGGGATTCGTAACATTGACAAATTATGATTACTACTGCGGATATTCCAAACTTTCATTCAAGAGAGTAATGTCGAAAGGAAAGTTCTAGGATCGACATCATAGCATTTAAATTCGATTAGGAAATTGAAGTCGCATGATTTACTCTTTCGTAGCTAATCATGCGAGCAATGTTTATCTACACATCAATTATTCAAATGAAAATACTCGTTCACTTGATCTCACCCTTTTTTCATGCTTGCTTGATGTCAAAACTAATTTCCTTAAACCCTTGTATGCAAACAAAATAGAGTTGACCAATACTTTGACCAATTAGATCCTTGAACCATATGATCTTTTGAGTAGGCATAATAGGTGGGTGTCCATGTCTTCAACAGTTGGTACCAATCCATGTCTTTTTTTCCTTGAAAATCTATGGAACATGTGTAACCATGGAATGAGTTGCATAAATTATAATTAGCTATGGAAATTTCACATTTCAATAGCCATACTGATATTTCAATCAATTTCATAAAGAAATTATAAATTGTGCGCTACAATTGTCTTATACCTTTTGTTACATCTGAGAATGATCCAAATGACCTTAGGACCTATAAATATATCAAAAATGAGTATGTAATGGATGAAGATAGGGGAAATAGATGTCAAAATTGAGGACAGTTCGAGGATCCGATGATTTCTTTTATATAGTTGCTCATGGCTACTTATGTGAAATGGGATCGCACCAACCCCGCCCCCCCCCCGCCCTCTTTAGTTAGTATGAATACTGGATCGATCGAAAACACCTCCCAAACACGTCATCATTTGGGTCATTTTGAAAGCTTAGGTGGAGGTAATGGAGATTATGGTCACCCAGAGAAATCATAGCTTAGAGCATTCTGACAAAATAAATTCAAGGGTGTTTCCTACCAAAAGCACTCCAAAACCCAAAGTACGAGGTTAGATCTAACAAAATTGTATAATATATCCAATATATGCACAATATTTCTCTAATCTTCAAGTTCATCGGATTATGGCCCTATGAAAATTACTTGATTTGTTGGATCCAAAAAAATTGGAACCTTAAGGGGAAAGTAGATCAAGACCTAGGTGAAAAAGGGTTCTTCGTAGTAATTTTTTCCAACTTGGAAGATAGAATGATTGTTTTTGGAGGAGTGCCTTAGTTTTTTAATAATTTTTGCCTCTTCATACACTTTTGGCAAGAGTGGTAAAATATTGAGAAGACACACTTCCTTGTTGCCTTCGTATGGGTTCGACTTTTTTCTCTTTCAAAATAATATTGGGAGGAAGAAATCCTTTAAGGAATTGTCAATGCCACTAGTATCTTTGTCAAGGTTTTCTAGTAAATTAAGAGATGGAGATACACATTGTATGCAAGGATATATGTCTATATGCATATTAATGGATTGTAGATTTCTGTGGTTTGGATTTTTAGAATCTAAACTCGGATATTCCACAGTTTTCATCTTTACTTTGTCGACGTTTCGATTCTAGACCAAGACTCATCATCAGGACTTGGTCTAGACTCGAAACATCAACAAAGTAAAGATGAAAACTATATGCATATTTTTTAGCCTCTTCTAGCTTCAATATACATTTATTATCATGATAAGCTTTGGAAACAGACACTAGATTATGAAAATGTCCCATTTAGTTTCATGTGTTGTCATGAATACAGACATATTTTTAGATACTATCCACTAATTACAAAGGGTTTACCATTAGATCAATCAAGTCATAAAGAGCAAGAGGGTTTTCAAAAATTCCCAAAAAAACAAGGAATTTGAGACCTCATGGAGCCACATACTCTGATTAGAACCCTGAATTCGGAAATAGGTTCACGTTTCTATCCTATCCAAAGGATATCATGGTGAAAGAAGTTAATAAATCATCTCCCCAATAAAATATTGGAGGTGTTCCCAAGTATTTGGTGCCCCCAACAAATCCTGAGAAAATGAATCTAGAATGTAATATGCAAAATTTTCTACCAAAGGAGAAAACTAGCTTAGTAATGGAAGAGTATGATGTTGAAGACCTCCTAGAAGACATAGATATGAATGTTCCATGCATGATTTCTATGGAAAATGCATGTCTTAATACATATCTATAATAGATTCTAGATCATCAAAAAAGTAACACTCAATTTAGTTTGAGCTATTAAAATCCAAATTCAGGAGTTCTTATGCAATCTTTCAAAGATTCCCCAAAGATGGTAAAGGAGGATAGTAAAAAGGGGTACAAGAGAATTAAGGCCTTGGTCTAATAAGATGAAGAATTGTTAGTCAACTCAGAGAAACTCATATCAATATCAGAGGCAGGCATTTCCTCCTTCTCAACCAAAAAGACCTTGAAGTTTTCATTTTGAATCTTCATAAAATAAGTATTTTCTTTATTCTAATCATTTTTACTGTCACTCTCAAGTAATTTATTGTTGATAAGTAGATTTCCTAGTAGCTTTGGTTGATAGGCCAAGATTTGTAATCCTTTTATAATAAACAACCCTTTTTAGACTTTGAATAATGAAGCTACATGTAATTTTTCCCTAATTAATGAAATAATTAAATATTAATTTTGATTAATGATTAAATATTGAGTGCACTAGTTAAGAACATGTATTTCTTTGGAAATGATTATAGGTCCAAATTTTGAAGGGGCTAGAGGGTGTACGCCTCTATAGACTTTAGCAATCAAATCGACACTCAAATTGTCATGCAAAGGAAGATCCTTTGTCCCATAAATAATGGGGCCTCATACACCAATTTGAAGTCTAACTTAACTTTGATCTTAAAATATTATTATTATTATTGTTAGTATTATTATATATGAAAGGTTATTAATTATTGCATCCACATCATGTCTTTTATATTACTTTTTTAAAATTAAAAAAAATATTAATCAACTTTAGTAAATTAATATGTTAATCAATATATTTAGTTAATTTTATATAAATTTAAAATTTAAAATCCTATTTTTGATTAAATTATTATTATATTCTAATAAAAAATAAATACATTAACAATTTAAAAAAAATTACAAATAAAATAATATATTTTAATGAGCATATGTGGCATGATATCATACTCTATAGAACTGACGATCTCTCTACATTACATTTGAATTTCAATCTCATTAAAATTCTCCTCAAGACTCTATGTTTTGAATAATCAGTTAAAATTTTAAGGATGAAAGTTTATCTTAAAGTTTAGAAACAATGGCAAATTCTAGTAGTCCATATATTCAAGTGGTAAAATATTTGGAGGTATTTTTGTAAAAATATTTAGATTTCTAATAATTTTATATTAGTCTATATAAAATTTTGGCGACCTTTAAGGGAAAATATTTTTATACTTCAAAAATAATTTTTAGAAAAAATAGAAATTTCCAAAATAAATGTAAAAATCATGGAAAGTTAGCCCACCTACAAATATTAGCCCCTAAATTTTTCCCTATTAACAATGGTAAAAAGCACAATACAAATATACATAGATGGATAAATGAAATGTGGGTTTAATTAGTATTCTATAACTAACAATTGCTCTTGAAGGGGTAATAAGAAAGTTGTAAAAGGTGTGTCTTAAAGGCAATGCAGTGATGGCCACTAGAGGATTTTATAAATTAGAATTTTAATGTATGATGTAGAGGGTTCTCCAACTAGATTTTAACTTTGACATTTTACTATATTAATTTGAGCAGTATAGTATTGTACTCTAAGGTTACAATCTCCAATAATAATTTTAGAAAATATAAAAATGCAACAATGATATATAAGCTGAACAAATATATTATTGTGTTGTAGCAAAGGGGATACAAACTATATGGGAGAGAGAACAAACAAAAAGGAGAGTAACATTTTGTAGGGTTCAGAATGTAGCAATAAATGCTGCCCCAAGTTAAATCAACTTATGCAATTGTACTTTTACATGATATACCTACTAGCATAGGGAAACAAGAATATTTAATCCTTGCATCGACAAACGGAATGTAATGAAAATAGTTGTCACAAGTTTCCTATTGAAAAAGTTTGCATAGCATAAATTAATAAGATTATCACTATGTATTTATTAGGGAATATATATCAATGAAGCCACTAAATTATTGTTTCATTGTTAAGAAATAATAGGAATCAAATCATATAGAGAAAAGTTAAAAAACAATAATTTTTTTTGAAGTTTTAAGTACATTACAAAGTAGACAAAGGGAAGGTGATACCCACTACCAATGATAGAGTATAAAACTAAAGAATTGTTTCCATCATGGTGGGTGAAAAAACATGTTTGGGGCCAAAATGCAAGGCTTTTAGAGGATTTAATGGCATATATACATTAATAACAACATCAAATTTGTTACATTCGTGTTCATTGTGGACGAATTTGAAGGTAATTCTAATACATGATGTTATCACTCAGGTTTTCCCAAAAGTTGTAAGAAAGGGAAAGGAGGCCGAGATAACCACAAACCAATCTTTTAGAGACATATTCTAGACAATCTGCATCCAGAGAGTGCTCTCTCTTTAAGTTTTAGCTTTGTTTTTTGAAGATATTGGGCTAGTTGTGAAGTTTAGAAGTTAAGGGGTAGGACTGAGTAGTTTAGGCCATTGGGCTAATGGAGTCAAGTAAGATGGCTTAACTGGACTAGGTTTCTTGACAAAGGATGGTTTCACAGGGCAAGGTGGCCAAACAAGGAACAAATGAAGACTTGGAACAGATGGAATGGGTTTCCAAAATGGGTGAAGGGCAATTAAGAATCCTTCAACCTATTTCAAGAGGGAACTTGGATGATTACTAATAAAGAGCAGTTAAGTATTCTTTAACATATAATCAAAATGAAAGAACTAGGAAACAGGAGCAATTAAGATTTCACTCTCTATTCTAATTCAGAAGAAAACATAGAAAATGATAACTTTTGAAGACAGAGTGCAATAAAGCAAATTTTGAATTACTCTTTTGTGTTTATCATTCAGATGTGAAACAGAGATGATATAATAAACAAAGAAAACTTTAAAACATTAGTTATAGAGGACTTATTGATCCAGTGTTTGCTTCAAGAAATTTGTGAAAATTCCCTTGCATTAATTCTTTGTCCAGCAAGCCATGCAAAAATTTGATCCAATCAACAATTTATTCCAAAAAATTAGTATTACAACAATGTATATGAATCCACACCCTCAATACCCCAATTGAGAGAGTATTTTACAAAAAATATCTCATAACAGAGTGAGATATATTCTATTGATGACAAATCATTTCTACAAGAAAATAGAGACAGCTAGTCTTGAAGATAGGAGGAAAACAAACAGATGATATGTTGTTCCTATTTGTGCTGGGTGTGCTGGAGGCAGGCCCTTTTATTTGGCTTGCTTCTGTAACTTCATGCTGGCTGCCCTATTTGACTGATACTCTTTATTTGCTCTGATACTCTTTGACCTGTTTTGACCATTGTTTACCTTTATTCATCTATGTTTATCTCAACAAGGTAAATAGCCAAAAATTTACATTTTACCAAAGGTAAATTTACAAAATTTCTAACATATCTTCCCACCATTTCTGCTCTGGTAATTTGTGCATCTGAAGTTTTCTTAGAGTTTTATCAATCTCTGTGTATCTAAAGAAGTTAGGCTGGATAGCGAATAGATGCTTTACCTCATGCTCAATGTAGAATAGGTTCTCTAAACTATCGTAGAGAACTCGGCTTGTGGGAAGTGCTTTCACTCCTGCTGCACTTGATGATGAGCTAGCTTGATTATTAGCATACTTATTCAATTTGTCTACATAATCAATGTGTTTCATTAACTTATCATTAATTGCCAAAGGACTTGGTAGCCCTTTACTCTGCAAAACTATGAATTTCTCCATAAAAGAATTGATTTCTACTTGCATGTCATGGCATCTTCTATCTAAGGTCTCCATTAAAGTTCTCTTGGTCATAACACTTTTGATCTCCAAAATGGTGTCTGTCCTATTTGATATGCCAAGTACTTCTAATTGTTCTCTGGTTTTGGTATTCAACAAATTGATAAGCTTATTGTCCTTTTCTGGATTTTTACCCAACTCTGCTCTTGTCTGCTGAATTAATCCATGGGTTGTTTTTACTAAGTCTAGCTGCTCATAGATTACTTGGATTGATGGCCATATTTCATTTATGGACTGTATGATATTAGCCCAAAGGATTTTCTCGATTTCTGTCAAGGGTCTATCAAAGGTGAGCTCTTGTTCTAATGTTTTTATTTTACTTTCTAAGGTTTTAATCTCCATAGTTTTTTCCACAATACTTATTTTGGAGGTAACATAATTCTTTTTTGCCTTAGCCAATTTCTCTTTCATTTGTTTCAACACTGTCACTTGTAATCTTAATTCCTCCATGGCTTTTATCAGTTCTTCTGTGTTCATATTAGCAGTGCTACTTGGTGCTGTACCTGCTGCTAATGTACCTACTGTTGATGTACCTGTAATTACTTTTGTTGTGATTGCTGGGACATTTGTAGCTGCTGCAGTTGAGACTATGGGGATTACCTTAGGAGGCTGAGAGGTTGACTCTCCCTACTTTTCCTTCAGTGCTTTTTCCAATGCCTGTTTTGTATCATTTAATCTCCCATTAAGTTTCAAGAGTAGGTCCATCATGTCTTCTTCTGATTTCTGTTGTATAACTTCTGCAATTTGTGGATGCATTGAAGGAGGCAGTTTCAACTGTTTTCTTAAGGCAGCAATGTCCTCTTCTTTCTTTTTTATCAAAGCCTATATGCCTTTAGCATCTTTGGGATCATGTCCCAATCCAATGATGATCTCTTCCAATGATTTGATCATGTTATCTTTGGCCAGAGAAGAGGCTTTCTCCAAATGTAATTGAGCTGTTGTGTTGTCCAAGGAATTTTTCAATTTGTGGGCTAGCATTTCTTTTTCAGTCAGTGTGGAATAAACCATTTCCCCAGTCTTCTTATGAAGCTCAATCTAGTCTATAGGATGAATATCTTTGCCCAGGACCTCCAAGTTTGTTCTAATATAGTCTACTACTGACTGGGGTTGCTGCACCTTTGGCTTAAAATAACTCATTATCATTTTACCTTCTTTAATGTCATAGGCTGACATTAATCTCTGATGGTTGGTGGGGGCCATTTTAAGATATTGACCGTAAATTTGAATCCTTATTGGGTCGTTCTTGGCTTTTCTCTCTATGAAAGTCTTATTAATGTCTAAGGCATGTTTTCTTTGTGGCCTGGTGGAAGATACTTCTACACTGTGTTGTCTTTCTAGCTCCTGCCTTTGTGAGCTAGTTGAGGTTACTCCCAGTGATGGAGTTTGTTGGTTGACTCTTTCATCTCTCTGGCTGTCTATAGTTTCTTCAATTACGTCCTCTTTTGACAGAGGATTCAGTCTTTCTTTGTTTGCTCCAGGTTTTTTTGTTGGTCCACTGATAGGTGTGATGGTTTCTCTGTCCCTCTTTTTGTTTCTTTCCTCATTTAGAGGAGTTTGCAATGCTGGAACTTCTGCTGCTTTAGTTTGGGTTGGAGGAATGTGAACTTGACTCTGTTCTCTAAACTTTGCATGTGTATCTGTCATTGTAGGCTGCTCTGTAGCATTTATCTCTTTGCCCTTAGAAGTAGTTGGTATATTGGCTTCTTATGGAGACTATTGAGAAGTTCCAGCAGAGGATGTACAAACTCCTGATTATTGAGGCAGCTTGAATGTTACCTGTCCAAAAGAGTCCAGGTCAAGGGTATTTTTGAGATCTTTCATCGCCATTTCCATCTTTTCTTGCTCACTAATCTCTTCTATTAAGGTCCCTTCTACCCATTCATCCTGATTTGCAAACTGTTCAATTTATGGGATCCTATGATGTATATAAACTGACAACCTATTCTTTGTTCTTCTGTCACATATGAAACTATTTGGGTCATATGGCACCCACCAAAAACTTTTCTTCAATCTAAGATGGTCTTCTAAAATCTTTTCAGCATCTTGCCATGAATCCCTAGAATTGATGACATAAGGGCCTAGCTGGTTCTTTATTCTTAAGTGGGATTTCTTTTTTGCACTACAAAAATGGACTAAATCTGCATTCACAATCTGCCTA
Organism: Pinus taeda; assembly: GCA_000404065.3. Taxonomy (NCBI): domain Eukaryota; kingdom Viridiplantae; phylum Streptophyta; class Pinopsida; order Pinales; family Pinaceae; genus Pinus; species Pinus taeda. The sequence continues at coordinate 71,638 of APFE031738455.1, forward strand.
AATTACTCTAGTGCAAACAATCTCATGGGCACATATTTAGGCAGCTTGAAGGGGCAAAGTTCACACCCATACATTCTGATTTCTGTGTGATTTTGGTGGAGGTACCAGTCACCTATCCTGTACTGCTTGGAAAGTTGGAGAATCTTCTTCATGTCACCAGTGAGTCTAGGAGGGGAAACTCCTGTCAACAGAGTGGATGTACAAACCAGTCCATGAATTCATTATAGGTATAAGGAGATTCCAGAGTTTTATGAAAGATTGAGGTCCAGAAGACCACAGACCTTCGATTTCCTTTTGAGTCCAACTTTTTGAAAGGGAAAGGAAAGTCGTCTGGTTGATGATATAACAAAAGATGGTATATAAAGGATGTGTATTTGAAAACTCCTTCCCTATCTAGACTCATGAATTGATCATGGATTTTATTGGCAATGAAAGTGGCATAGTCATACTTGACAGCGGGGGTTGTCCAAGAGTGAATATTGACAACAAAACTAGAGTAATATCATCAACATATTCACTGGTATTAAATCCCATGATCATGGATATCATGTCAACAATAAGTCTACCATTTTCAGTGAAAAAGGTCTGTAGATAAGGAGGTGGACTTGTGGGTTGATAGTTTGGTAACATAAACATCTAAGCAATACGGGTTATCTCTGATTTAGGCAACTGAGGGGCTTTTTCAAGCAGATATCCCAGGCAAAGAGGAGCAAGGGGCTGAGTGGAATGGAACTATATCATTTCATTAATGGACTTAGCAGTTATGGGAAAAATAACAGTTTGGGATGGGGACATAACTGCTCTATGGACAGGGTCATAGTTGGTACATCATTGATGAATGATATCTCGGAAAACATGGACTGAGGTGAGGAAATACATGGGAAGGTTGAATTCCCACGGTCCAAAAAAGTCAGAATTATTCAGATGACTATCTCTAATTTGGAAAAAGATTTCAAGATGGTTACCGTAACCAAATAGGTCTTTTATTTGGAAATATTTGTCGGCTAGGGGTAAATAATCTAAATTTTTATGGGGTGCGTTCATGGGCACGACATTCAGGGCTATGGGAGTTTCCATATATGGTTCTTGTGTAGTCAAACTATAATTCAGACTTCTTGTGGGAAAAATGGAATAAATAGTTGGTTTGGGGTATTTTTATGGTAATTACAGACTGTTTTTAACTTGAATTTGGCTTTATCTGGCAGAATTCCCAGTGGAAAACTGAAATTGCAGGGTTGCAGGGCAAAAATGGATAAATACCTCGATTATGGAGGAAAGCCATACAATGGCGGGTTGGTTGACAGGCTACGAAGCTTGTGTTGTAGTCTTGCTGGTCAGGTGATGGTTTAAAAGCTGAAACAGTGCACTGGACGTTAATTTGCATGGGAGCTAGACGCAATGCAATACAATGAAAATGATGTTTTATCGTCCTTTTAAAAAAATTTGTTTTGGCGGGTATTTTTTGGCATTTAATGGGTGGGTGACGTCAGTGTGATGGGACATTTTGTCATTACACAGAGGGTGGTAAGCGATTTACCCCGCAACGCTTATGGGGTCAAGTGGTATCGGGCCGGGGGCAAGCGAACATGTTGGGAGCGCGACGCATGGCGAGGGTATGACACAAAACCACCAGGCAATCGCGAGTTAAAACACGGTGGTAAGGGGGGTCGCAATATGATCATCGACCGTCGGATGAAAAGGCAGAGATCGGACGCTTGACGGGTGTTGGAGATGGCGGGGAGTTAATGCGGTGGGCCCAATATAATTAACGTTGATTTAATCGTATCAGGCGCATCATGATTGGTCAGGGTAATGGTTATTAATTAACCCGGATGGTTAATTAATCCCTTTGGTGTGGCGGGCAAATTCCATTTAACTATTGATTATGGTTGTATTCAACCGGGGGCGATATATGTAATGTTTTGGGATTTTTATATAGTTAAAATAATACGGGAAAAAGGTTATATGGTGCGGGAGTTATATATTTATATATGTTAATAGTTGATATCACTATGAAATGTAAAGCGCTAAATTAAACATTTTATGCATATATTCAAACTTAGGCTAAAGATAAAAAAGGGGTTTTTTAGGTGATATGGTGCAATATTCCTAAGTAAAATAGGATTTTACTTAGGAAAACTTTATGAAATGAAATGAATGATTCATGGATGATTTATGAGCACTTAGGCTTTTAGATCATTGGACCAAGGGTTTGGTCCCTCTAGAAGTCAGAGAAATGCTCTGAGCCCCTTTGACTTTCAAAATCCTTAATGCTTAGGGGAATTTAGTGAAGTGTTTAGGGAAAATGTGAATGGAAGTTAGTTACTTAACTTTGATTTGATTGAACTGCATCAAGTGTAATGTCTGCCTTGCACTTTGTGATAAAAGTAAAAGTTAACACATTTAGAAACATTTTTCATCACAAGTATCATTCTGCAACACCATCTACCTACCCTACTTACTTTAACTTGACATTTTTTCTTCTTTATTTGGGTGCACTTAGATTGGCAAATCCTTATCAAATCATCCTTTTCTTTTACATGGCAAGCCTACCTAAGTCTACACTTATTACATCCAAGGGCTCAGATTAAACTGTTGAGCTCCTTTTAATTTACTCTACCTATCTAGTTATCTGCCAAGTTTAAACAGTTTGGTCAGATTTTATTCTCTATTCTAACACATGAAATTCAAATATGAATCAGCCAAGTTTGAGCTATTTGACTCTTCATAAATTGTGGCATAAGTTGACAAGCTGCACACAATTGCTTATTATAGAAAATGAAATAGTAGTGGCATTTAGAATTGCACACTTTGCTGGTCTATTTTTTGTTTGGGGTTCATTTCTTTCACTTTTTTTTGACCATTTTATTCTTTTTTCCCTTTGAATTTTCTTTTAGGGTATACCCTCTTTACATTTTTTAAATTTTTTGATTTTTTGAAAATATGGAAAACCTTTGCAACAAGGAAATGTATGAACATATTACAGAGCTCATCAAGTAAATCATGAAATATGACACCTATTGGTATAGGAGCATAACACTAGCTCCACTTGGGAATGGCTTTTCCTGGTGAAAAGTCAAGAACAGCAGGTCAGATGGCCTTTTGATTGAATTTGACTATGCTCTGAAATCTCCTTCTTCTGGTTGCTTTATTATATATATGACAGTACTACTTGTGAAGCTTAGGGCCTTCTCTTCGGGCTTCAACTTCATCAAGCTACTATCGAATCGAAACTGTGACATTAACAAGGATATAGTATGTACATGTTAACATCAGAATACATTAAAAAGTTGGATCAAAGTAATGTTTCAGCATCTGACCATTAACTGGTTCTTCTCCTGTCTCTGTACCGTCCAAATTCTTCAGAAAGTGATTATTGTTCCCTTGTAAGGCCTGAATAATAAAAGGTCCTGTCCATAGGAAGTCAAATTTCCCATGTTTTCCTTTGTCTTCCCTCCTGGAATCCCATCTCAAAAAATTGTCCCCAAGGTAGAAATCTTATGCCTTGGTTCTCTTATAAAAAAAATTCTTGAGTTTTTCTTTTACTACTTGGGATCTTCGATACACTTCTTCTCTGGTCTGCTGCAAGTGGATGGTTTGGTTAATTCTCCTTTGAATATCATTGGGCTCAACCTAAGCTTCTTGTAGTAGTTTTATTACAGGAATTCCTAAAGATGAGGGAAATACAACCTCCAAACCATAAACTAGTTCATAAGGACTAGTTCCAATAGATTTCTTTGTAGTGAGTCTGTTTGCCCACAATGCATTAGTAAGTTTCTTGTGCCAATTTTTCTTGTTCTCTTCTAATAATTTTTTAATGATGTTAATTAGGCTTTTATTGGATAACTCAACTAGATCATTACCTTGAGGGTAATAGGCTATGGAATGGCCAAAAGTGATATGATATTTGTTACAGAAACTTATCGTTTTCTTGGATTTGAAGGCATCAGCATTATCAGTGATGATCTTTTCAAGACAGCCAAATCTAGACAGTATGTTGGTTTCTAAGAATCTTATAATGACTGTGTCATTGGCTTGTCTGCAAGGAATGGCTTCTATCCATTTGGTGAAATAGTCTGTGGCTGTTAGAATCAATTTATGTTGGCCAGAAAAGGGAGGGTGAATTTCTCCAATGAAGTCCAGACCCCACTGTTGGAAGGGTTTTTCAGTAGAAATTGGTCTCAGGGGTAAGGGTAACAGTTTTCTCTTGCCCTCAAAAATCTAACATTTGTGGCAAGCAGTAACAAACTTCTCTACATCAGTGAACAAGGTTGGCCAGTAAAATCCAGCTCTGAGGATTTTTTCTGCAGTTGATCTCCAGTAAAGGTGTCCACCACAATCTTCTGCATGAAACTCTTTAAGAACCTTGCCAGCTTCTTCTTTTACTAAACAATTCAATAGAATACCTTTCATGATTTTTCCAAAAGAGAACATTATCTAAAATACAAAATTTGAAGCTTTCTTCTTTA
>APFE031738455.1:76360-89634 GCA_000404065.3 Pinus taeda
TTCAATATCATATTCCAATATAGTAGCAATCCATTTACCTCGTTTGCCTTCAATTCCATCCTGGGTTAGGATGTCTTTGACAACAGCATTTGGTACATAGGCTATTACATGGGAGTACAATATATAGACTCTAAAGTCTTTAATAGATTTCACAAGTGAATAGGATTGTTTTTCCATGATTTTGTACTTTAATGGTGCATCTCTTAGTGCTTTACTGAAAAAGGCTATGGGTTTCTCACATCCTTCATCATCTTTTTGTAGTAAAAGAGTAGCAATGGTATGTTCTAATGCAAATGAAAATATTATGAAGTCTCTATCAAACTTTGGACTTGTCAGGATCGGTGCTCTAGTCAAAGCCATTTTACTTTCTTCAAACAATTGTTTGGCTTCTACTATCCATTTAACTTTTGCATCCTTCTTCAACATGTTAGTAAGTAGTCTAATTAATTCAGCTAAATTAGATATAAATCTTCTCAAGAAGTTAATCTTTCCTAAGAAATCTTGAAATTCTTTAACATTTATGGGATGGGCTATTTCCAGAATGGCTCAACTCTAGCAGGATCAATTCTAATGCCATCTTTGGAGATGATATGGCCCAAGAGTTTGCCTTCTTCTAGACCAAACAGGGACTTTTTAGGATTTAAGGAAATGCCATATTATCTGCATTTTAAAAATACTTCTTTCAAATGATCTACATTTTGTTGATCTGATTTAGAAAAAATAGTCAGGTCATCTAGATATATGACCAAGAAATCACGAATTTCTTTTGTAAAAGCTATGTCCATTGCACGTTGAAAATTTGCCCCTGTATTCTTAAGTCCAAATGGCATTTTAACATATTTGAATGTTCCCCATGGTGTTGTAAAAGCAGTTTTTTCCTGGTCATCAAGGTGAACCAGAATCTGGTTATAGCCAGAGAACCCATCCAAAAGTGAGATCCTAGAAGCACTTACTACCCTTTGTAAAATGTGATCCATCTTAGGTAAAGGGTAATTGTCCTTCAAAGAAACCTTGTTTACATTCCTTAAATCAACACAGAGCCTAATTTCTCCAGTCTTTTTCCTTGTAGGTACTTAATTAGAAACCCACTCTGAAAATCTGATAGGAGCAATTATCCCTGCTTCATACATTCTTTTGATTTCTTTTTCAATTAAGGGAAGGAATATAGGGTTAATCCTCCTGAGCTTCTATTTGAATGGTTTTTTATTTTCCTTTAAAGGGATTGTATGTTGAATTATAGAGGTATCATAATATTTCAGGTCCTCATAGGTCTAGGCAAATACATCTTGAAATTCTCTCATTAATTCAACATATTTGAGTTTTTGTTTAGGAGGCAAAGATTTGGATAATTTTACCATTTTTGGATTTTCTTCAGTTCCCAAGTTATAGTCTTCAATGTCAGCTTTTAGAGGTTCCATCTTGGGTTTCCTTGGGATATCATTAAAATCAAATAGATCTTCCAAAGGAGCTAATCCTTTAGGCAACTCATTATCTTTCAAATTAATGATTTCAGTTTCTTCTTCAATAATTTCGTCAATGTCAATTTCTTTGAGATCCTGCATGTTTTTATTGGTAAATGTTGTTGGGTGAAGCATTTAAGTTACACTTTATATTGAAATGTCTATTTCTATCTGATTTGTCTGATCAAATTCAGTAACTGTATCTATATCTATATTAGTGCTAGAAAACTCTTCCTCTAGTGTTAAAAAGTTGTTAATTTGAATATCATTATCAAACACTTGCAAGTTCTTTACATTGTCTAGTATGGTTGGCCTGTGTCTAATCTCAGTTGTGAAATGATGATTGGGTTCAAATGGTAGTTTACAGGTGCTAGCAAACATTGCCAGACTATGAGTGTGCAAATTATGTTATCTTGGGATTTTAGCTAGCTGAGTTTCTAGAAATGTATTGAGAATCTCAATCACTATTCCTCTGTAGGATATTAATCTGGGATTGTTTGTGAGAAAATTTCCTTTTATCTGTTGAACTATTAAATTAGAATCTCGTAGGACTGATACCCTAAGGGCCCCTAAACTTTACACCAGTTTGAGACCTAACTTCGTATTCAGCCATATTATTAGTGCATTTAAAGTTTAATCTGTAGGCATGGCCTTCAGCATGATCATTCTCAAGATTGTGCACCCAAATTCCTGCTCTTGCTCCTAAATTGTTAACTGAACCATCAATTTCTAAGTACCAAAGGATCTCATGTTCATAGTTAGTATCAAGCATCTCAGGGATTTGTTGAATAGGAAGATCTGGTTTTTTAGTTTCTTCTGGTTCCTTTTGAGTATCTGATGTATCATTGTTCTCAGAAATTCCTTGAATTTGAACAATAGACTTTTCATTTATAATTTCTTCTTGTTCAACTGCTAAAACCTTGACTTCATTCAAAGGATCAATTTCAACATTGTAAAGGATGAAAGAATCCATATCAGAGTGTATGGAGTAGATAGGGAAATTTTGAGGTCTCTCCTGGCTACTCACCACATATTTAATTAAAGTTTCTCTGTACAATTTCTTAGGTTGACCAATTACTGAAATAGTAGCATAAAACATGTCTAACTGTAGAGATCCTTGAAGCTTTGCACCCCAAGATCTAGATTTTAACATACCATACTTTGGTGGGATATCAGCTACTACTATGTCCATTAAGATGGTTTTGGCAGGATATTGGACTAGAGATACACATAAATCTTTGATTAACCCTAGACATCTTACCTAAATTGAATCAAAAGAGAAAAGGTCTTTGTACGGCCTGGTGATGTCTAGGTCCAGTTTCTCCATCACTGATTTAGGCACTAAGTTATCAGAAGCACCAAAATCAAACATGGCATTATGAAGTATTTTATCATGTATGTTCAGACTTACATAGAAAGGAGGAAATATTCCATCTACTGGTTTTCCATTTATTCAGGACCAAAAATCAATTCTGGTTGATCATCAAAAACATTTACTGAATCTTCATTCACAGAAATTTGTAGTGACCTACTAATTTGACCTCTGTAGACATCATGTTTAGCCAATTCTGAGAATGGAACTGCTATTTTTAATTTTCCTACTTCAGCCTCAAGATTAAAAGAGTTTTCAGTTTGAGTTCTTGCATTTCGGACATTGAGATTCTCTTTTTTTGTTGTGTTTTTGGTATTTCTTTCCTTTTCAGGAATGGGGTTGTGAGCTGAAGTTGTTTCCAAATCAACTTTTGGAGGGTTTTCTACGTTTCCTTTGGGAGGAATAGAAGTGGAAGATTGTTTGTTTTGTGGTTAATCATTAGATACATCTTCAATTATTAGATTATTTGGATTAGGGTTGTTTCTAGAAAGAATATGTACAGGGATGTCATTACTCTTACCTTTGTTGGACTGTTTTGTATCTTTCTGTTTGTTGGTTTCAAGAACATCAATTCTTCTGCTCCTCAGGTTGTATTGTTTGTGGACTTCATAAACAGTTGTATCATATCCCTCCCTGAAGTCAAATGATTCACCTAACTTAGTTTGGAATTGTTCAAGCATGTAAGCTTCCTGATCCTCTTAGGTCAAGAAGACTTGTTGTTCATTGTTAAGTCCCATCAAGTTAATTTGAGTATCTTTTGTTGGTTCATCAGAAGTTGAGGCTTCATCATAATTTTCCTAGAATGGGGGCCTAATGTTTTGGTCAGGTCCGGTCTTTCCAGTATTAGGGTTTTGATTCTTCCTGAAATTTGGATTTCTACCAGTATTGCTTAGTTGGCCCTCCCAAGGGGATTTTCTCTCAATCGTTTCTACTTTATCACCTATTCTATCCATTCCTTAAATAATAGCATCTAATTTCTGTTCAAAAGCAGATGGTTCCTCCTTAATAGGTATCCTCCTTTTAGCTCTGGCTCTGGCTCGTTTAGATACTAGGTTGGCTTCAACGCTAACAGCTATACTCTGCATTTCTTCTAAGGTTCGAGGAGCTCTTTCCCTAATTTGGTATGCCATATTAGAATCAAATCCATCAGGGAATTTGATTAATGCCAAATCTGGAGGAGGTCTAAGATTCTGAGGAATAGCTTGGTAAACATTGTTAAACCTAGTACAGTAATCTTGGACAATTTCTTGGGTGCCTCTTTTCAGGTTGTCATATTCTGATAAAATGTGGAGAGGAACTTTCTTCTTTTCCCACCTATTTAAGAATGTTTGATAAAGATCTTGTAGGTCATTTATACTATTTGCAGGAAGGGCTCTAAACCAAGTTCTAACATCTCCAGTCAAACTTTGAATAAACACTTTCAATCTAACATCATCAACATCAACTTCATATATTTCAAAATAGTCTGTCATTTTCTTGGTATGTTGTTGAGCTATGTAAGTGCCAGTACCATCAAATGGGGTAATCTTACTCTGATAATCTTGGGGCATAGCCCTCGATTGGCAGGTAAGTGCAGGGGAGAATACCTATTCGCCATGGCTGCAGGGATAGATGAGGCAACTGGTGTGGTAGGGATGACAATGGGAATATGAGTTGTAAATGAAGGGGTGGAGGGTGTAGCTTGAGGTTGGGAAGTCGGGGGTGTTGATGATGGACTTGGAGGAGCAGTAGTGATTATGGAAAGGTTTGGTGTTCCTTCAGAGGTAAGCTCAGATTGAATGGAATTCTGCAGATGTCTATTAAGATGTGAAGTTACAACTTCAAGCTGTAAATCTTCAAGAAATACGGGATCATGAACTATGTGGACTAACTCAGATTCTTAAAAGGTAACAAATAAATGAGTTTCAAACCACTCATCAATAGGTTCGTCCTCAAGGTAAACCCACTTCACAGGACTAGATCTTAATCTATAAAGAGGCCGAGAACTAGCAGAACTGCCTTGGCTCTCTTGTCTCCTAAGAATCCTAGCAATCAAGTTAGGGTTTTCAAACACAGGTGGTGGATTTGGACCAGGACTAGATCTGGTGTAATGAATCCTTTCTGAAGCCAGGTTTTTAGGTATATTTTTTTTTTGAGTTTTTCTATAAATGGGTAAGACAATACAACTTTAACAATTTTCTTTAAGAAGATTTTAGATATGGGTTTAGAACTTTATCCAAGACTTTATTTGACAAGAGGAACTAATCAGCTATTTGAAACCAAATGTCCAATCTATAAGCTAGACTGGAGACAGACTGAAGTAGCATTCATTTACTTCTGCAATTGCAAAGCAAAATCATTTCAAAGGCTACCTAGCTAGCTTCAAGCTCCGTTTGTAGCTTAGAAAGTAGACAATAGTAAAAAACAAATTATTTAAATTCCCAACGGAGTCGCCACTATGTTATCACTCAAGTTTTCCCAAAAGTTGTAAGAAAGGGAAAGGAGGCCAAGATAACCACAAACCAATCTTTTAGACCAGATTCTAGCCAATCTGCATCCAGAGAGGGTTCTCTTATTAAGTTTTAGCTTTGTTTTTTGAATATATTAGGCTAGTTGTGAAGTTTAGTAGTTTTGTTTGAATTTGGGTGGTGAGATTCAATAGAAAAGGGGTAAGACTGAGTAGTTTAGGCCACTGGGCTAATGGAGTCAAGTAAGATGGCTTAACTGGACTAGGTTTTTTGAGAAAGGATGGTTTCACAGGGTAAGGTGGTCAAACATGGAACAAATGAAGACTTGGAATAGATGGAATGGGTTTCCAAAATGCGTGAAGGGCAATTAAGAATCCTTCAACCTATTTCTAGAGGGAACTTGGATGATTACTGATAAAGATCAGTTAAGTATTCTTTAACATATAATCAAAATGACAGAACTAGGAAACAGGAGAAATTAATATTTCATTGTCTATTCTAATTCAGAAGAAAACATAGAAAACGATAACTTTTGAAGACAGAGTACAATAAAGCAAATTCTAAATTACTCTTTTTTGTTTATCATTCAGATGTGAAACAGAGATGATATAATAAACACAGAAAAATTTAAAACATGAGTTATAGAGGACTTATTGATCCAGTGTTTGCTTCAAGAAATATGTGAAAAGTCCCTTGCATTAATTCTTTGTCCAACAAGCCATGCGAAAATTTGATCCAATCAGCACTTTATTCCAAAAAACTAGTATTACAGCAATGTATATGAATCCACACCCTCAATACTTCAATTGAGGGAGTATTTATACAAAATATTTTACAAAAAATATCTCATAACAGAGTGAGATATATTCTAGTGATGACAAATCATTTCTACAAGAAAATAGAGACAACTAGTCTCGAAGATAGGAGGAAAGAAAACAGATGATTTCTTTTCCTATTTGTGCTGGGTGTGCTGGAGGCAGGCCCCTTTATTTGGCTTGTTGTTGTAACTTCGTGCTGGCTGCCCTATTTAACTAATACCCTTTACCTGCTCTGATACTCTTTGACCTGTTTTGACCACTGTTCACCTTTATTCATCTCTGTTTATCTCAACAAGGTAAATAGCCCAAAATTTACATTTTACCAAAGGTAAATTTACAAAATTTCTAACATATCTTCCCACCATTTCTGCTCTGGTAATTTGTGCCTCTGAAGTTTTCTTATAGTTTGATCAGTCTCTGTGTATCTGAAGAAGTTAGGCTGGATAGCGAATATATGCTTTGCCTCATGCTCAATGTAGAATAGGTTCTCTAAACTGTCGTAGAGAACTCGGCTTGTGGGAAGTGCTTTCTCTCCTGCTGCACTTGATGATGAACTAGCTTGATTGCTAGCATACCTATTCAATTTATCTATATAATCAATGTGTTTCATTAACTTATCATTAATGGCCAAAGGACTTGGTAGCCCTTTACTCTGCAAAACTGTGAATTTCTCCATAAAAGAATTGATTTCTACTTGCATGTCTTGGCATCTTCTATCTAAGTTCTGCATTAAAGTTCTCTTGGTCAGAACTCTTTTGATCTCCAAAATGGTGTCTATCCTATTTGAGATGCCAAGTACTTCTAACTGTTCTCTGGTTTTGGTATTCAATAAATTGATAAGCTTGTTGGCCTCTTCTGGCTTTTTACCCAACTCTGCTCTTGTCTGCTGAATTACTCCATGGGTTGTTTTTACTAAGTCTAGTTGCTCATAGATTACTTGGATTGACGACCATATTTCATTTATGGACTGTATGATATTAGCCCAAAGGATTTTCTTGATTTCTATCAAGGGTTTATCAAAGGTAAGCTCTTGTTCTAATGTTTTTATTTTACTTTCTAAGGTTTTAATCTCTTTAGTTTTTTCCACAATACTTATTTTGGAGGTAACATAATTCTTTTCTGCCTTAGCCAATTGCTCTTTCACTTGTTTCAACTTTGTCACTTGTAATCTTAATTCCTCCATTACTTTTATCAGTTTTCTATGCTCATATTAGCACTGCTACTTGGTGTTGTACCTGCTATTGATGTACCTGTAATTACTTCTGCTGTGACTACTCGGACGTTTGTAGTTGCTACAATTGAGACTATGGGGATTACCTCAGGAGGCTGAGAGGTCGACTCTCCCTGCTTTTCCTTCAGTTCTTTTTCCAATGCCTGTTTTATATCATTTAATCTCTCATTAAGTTTCAAGAGCAGTTCCATCATGTCTTCTTCTAATTTCTGTTGTATAACTTTTGCAGTTTGTGGATGCCTTGAAGGAGGTAGTTTCAACTTTTTTCTTAAGACAGCAATGTCCTCTTCCTTCTTTTTTATCAGATCCTATATGCCTTTAGCATCTTTGGGATCATGTCCCAATCCAATGATGATCTCTTCCAATGATTTGATCCTGTTATCTTTGGCCAGAGAAGAGGCTTTCTCCAAATGTAATTGAGTTGTTGTGTTGTCCAAGGAATTTTGCCATTTGTGGGCTAGCATTGCTTTGTCAATTAGTGTGGAATAAACCATTTCCCCAGTCTGCTTATGAAGCTCAATTTGGTCCATAGGATGAATATCTTTGGCCAGGACCTCCAAGTTTTTTCTGATATAGTTTGCTGCTGACTGGGGTTGATGCACCTTTGGCTTAAAATAACTCATTATCATTTTACCTTCTTTAATGTCATAGGTTGACATTAATCTCTGCTGGTTGGTGGGGGCCATTTTCAGATATTGACCATAAATTTAAAGCCTTATTGGGTCATTCCTGGCCTTTATCTCTGTGAAAGTCTTCTTAATGTCTGAGGCCTGTTTGCTTTGTGGCCTAGTGGAAGATACTTCTACACTGTGATGTCTTTCTAGCTCTTGCCTTTGTGAGCTAGTTAAGGTTACTCCCAATGATGGAGTTTGTTGGCTGGCTCTTTCATCTCTCTAGTTGTCTATAGTTTCTTCAATTATGTCCTCTTCTGACAGAGGATTCAGTCTTTGTCTCTTTTCTCCAGGTTGTTCTGTTGGTCCACTGATAGGTGTGATGGTTTCTTTGTCCCTCTTTTTGTTTCTTTCCTCATTTAGAGGAGTTTGCAATGCTGGAACTTCTGCTGCTTTAGTTTGGGATAGAGGAATGTGCACTTGACTCTGTTCTCTGGACTTTGCAGGCTGATATGTCATTGTAGGCTGCTCTGTAGCATCTATCACTTTTCCCTTGGAAGTAGCTGGTATATTGGCTTCCTGTGGAGACTATTGAGAAGTTCCAGCAGAGGATGTACAAACTCATGATTGTTGAGGCAGCTTGAATGTTACCTGTCCAAAAGAGTCTAGGTCAAGGTTTTTTTCAAGATCTTTCATAACCATTTCCATATTTTCTTGCTCACTAATCTCTTTTGTTAAGGTCCCTTCTACCTATTCATCATGATTTGAAAACTATTCAATTTTTGGGATCTTATGATGTATATAAACTGACAACATGTTCTTTGTTCTTCTGTCACATATGAAACTATTTGGATCATATGGCACCCACCAAAAAATTTTCTTCAATCTAAGATGGTCTTCTAAAATCTTTTCAGCATCTTGCCATGCATCCCTAGAATTGATGACATAAGGGCATAGCTGGTTCCTTATTCTTAACTGGGCTTTCTTCTTTGCACTACAAAAATGGACTAAATCTGCATTTATAATCTGTCTGAAATACTCTAGTACAAACAATCTCATGGGCACATATTTAGGAAACTTGAAGGGGCAAAGTTCACACCCATACATTTTGATTTCTGTGTGATTTTGGTAGAGGTACCAGTCACCTATCCTGTACTGCTTGGAAAGTTGGAGAATCTTCTTCATGTCACCAGTGAGTCTAGGAGGGGAAACTCCTGTCAACAGAGTGGATGTTGGATGTACAAACTAGTCAATGAATTTATTATAGGTATAAGGAGACTCCAGAGTTTTATGAAAGATTGAGGTCCAAAAGATCACAGACCTTCGATTTCCTTTTGAGTCCAACTTTTTGATAGGGAAAGGAAAGATGTCTGGTTGATGATATAACAAAAGATGGTATATAAAAGATGTGTATTTGAAAAATCCTTCCCTATCTATACTCATGAATTGATCATGGATTTTATTGGCAATGAAAATGGCATAGTCATACTTGATAGCAGGGGGCTGTCCAAGAGTGAATATTGACAACAAAAATAGAGTAATATCATCAACATATTCACTGGTATTAAATCCCATGATCATGGATATCATGTCAACAATAAGTCTACCATTTTTAGGGAAAAAGGTCTGTAGATAAGGAGGTGGACCTGTGGGTTGATAGTTTGGTAACATAAACATCTGAGAAATATGGGTTATCTCTGATTCGGGCAACTGAAGGGATTTTTTAAGCAGATATCCTCGGGAAAGAGGGGCAAGGGGCTGAGTGGAATGGAACTGTATCATTTCATTAATGGACTTAGCAGTTATGGGAAAAAGAAAAGTTTGGGGTGGGGACATAACTGCTCTATGGACAGGGTCATAGTTCTCTTAGCATTGATGAATGATATATGGGAAAACATGGACTGAGGTGAGGAAATACATGGGAAGATTGGATTCCCACAGTCCAAAAAAGTCAAAATTATTTAGATGAATCTCTGATTTGGCAAACGATTTCAAGATAGTTACCATCACCAAATAGGTCTTTTATTTGGAAATCTTTGTTTGCAAGGGGTAAATAATCTAAATTTTTATGGGGTGCATTCATGGGCACGACATTCAGGGATATGGGAGTTTCCATATTTGGTTCTTGTGTATTCAAACTAGAATTCAGACTTCTTGTGGGAAAAATGGAATAAATAGTTGGTTTGGGGTCTTTTTATGGTAATTACAGACTATTTTAACTTGAATTTGGCTTTATCTGGTAGAATTCCCAGTGGAAAACTAAAATTGCAGGGTTGCAGGGCAAAAATGGATAAATACCTGGATTATGGAGGAAACTTGTACAATGGCGGGTTGGTTGACAGGTTGCAAAGCTCGTGCTGTAGTCTTGCTGGTCAGGTGACGGTTGAAAAGCTAGAACAGTGGAATAGACGTTAATTTGCATGGGAGCTGGACGTAATGCAATACAATGAAAATGACGTTTTATCGTACTTTTAATGAAATTTGTTTTGTCGGGTATTTTTGGCATTGAATGGGCGGGTGACATCAGCGTGATGGGATATTTTTTCATTACGCAGAGGGTGGTAAGCGGTTTACCCCACATCGCTTTTGGGGTGAAATGGTATCGGTTCGGGGGCAAGCCAACATTTTGGGAGCGTGACACATGGCGAGTGTACGACAGAAAACCTTCAGGCGATCGCGAGTTAAAACACGGTGGTAAGGGGGGTCACGATATGATCGTCGACCGTCGGATGAAAAGGCGGAGATCGGACAATTGATGGGTGCTGGAGATGGCGGGGAGTTAATGCGGCGGGCCCAATATAATTAACGTTCATTTAATCATATCAGGTGCATCATGATTGGTCAGGGTAACGATTATTAATTAACCCGGATGGTTAATTAATCCCTTTGGTGTGGCGGGGAACTTTGGTTATTAACGAATTTCTGCTAAACTCGTTAATCCCATTTAACTATTGATTATGGTTGTATTCAACCGGGGGCGATATATGTAATGTTTTGGGATTTTTATATAGTTAAAATAATACGAGAAAAGGGTTATATGGTGCGGGAGTTATATATTTATATATGTTAATAGTTAATATGACTATGAAGTGTAAAGCGCTAAGTTAAACATTTTATGCATATATTCAAACTTAGGCTAAAGATAAAAAAAAGGGGTTTTTTAGGCGACATGGTGCATTATTCTTAAGTAAAATAGGTTTTTACTTCGGAAAACTTTATGAAATGAAATGAATGCTTCATGGATGATTTATGAGAACTTAGGCTTTAGATCATTGGGCCGAGGGTCTGGTCCCTCCAGAAGTCAGAGAAATTCTCTGAGCCCCTTTGACTTTCAAAGACCTTAATGCTTAGGGGAATTTAGTGAAGTGTTTAGGGAAAATGTGAATGGAAGTTAGTTACTTAACTTTGCCTTGATTGAACTGCATCAAGTGTAATGTCTGCCTTGCACTTTGTGATAAAAGTAAAAGTTAACACATTTAGAAACATTTTTCATCACAAGTATCATTCTGCAACGCCATCTACCTACCCTAGCTACTTTAACCTGACATTTTTTCTTCTTTATTTGGGTGCACTTAGACTGGCAAATCCTTATCAAATCATCCTTTTCTTTTACATGGCAGGCCTACCTAAGTCTACACTTATTACATCCAAGGGCTCAGATTAAACTGTTGAGCTCCTTTTAATTTGCTCTACCTATCTAGTTATCTGCCAAGTTTAAACAGTTTGGTCAGATTTTATTCTCTATTCTACAGCATGAAATTCAAATATGAATCAGCCAAGTTTGAGTTGTTTGACTCTTCATAAATTGTGGCATAAGTTGACAAGTTGCACACAATTGCTTATTATAGAAAATGAAATAGTAGTGGCATTTGGACTTGCACACTTTCTTGGTCTATTTTTTGTTTGGGGTTCATTTCTTTCACTTTTTTTTTACCATTTTATTCTTTTTACCCTTTGATTTTTCTTTTAGGGTATACCCTCTTTACATTTTTTTAATTTTTTGATTTTTTGAAAATATGGAAAACCTTTGCAACGAGGAAAGGTATGAACATATTACAGAGCTCATCAAGTCAATCATGAAATATGACACCTATTGGTATAGGAGCATAACACGTGACATGATAGACAATTATTTTTCTTGTCCATATTAACAATCTACACTCCAATTGGATCTTTGGATTTGGTCATTGCCTCATAGTCAAATGTAAAAAATCATGCCATCATATAGTTCATGGAGGATTCATAATCCTCTATTTTTGCATATATTGAACCATTGTATGCATATATTTAGAATGTAGTGAGAAATGAATGCCCAAATTAAATCAATACTATGACGAAATATAAAATTGGTCAATAAGGAATGTCAAAAATCATAAGGTACATTTGTCCAGACTAAAAATTCATGACATATAGATATGCATGCTAGCACTTGTTAATGATCAGAACAAGGGATAAACATCAAGCCCACTTTCATAGTATTTGGAGAGGTGTACATGCCTCGAAGAAAGAAGAAGAATTCATACCTCATTTCTTTTACATACCAATATTTTATGTCCATACTTTCCTTGTAGATGCAAGCCTTGAAGCCACCTACTAAAGATTCAAAACATGAAGCTACATCATCTACTTCATTGCCTCCACATCCTTCCTTACTCTACTTATTTTAGGAATCAACCTACTGAATAATGAATTTAAGGGAAATAATCATATTTTTTACTATGTTTCACCCAATATTGTTGTGCACGTTCCTTTCTTCCATGCTCTAGTGATTCATCTTCTATTCTAGTCCATTATTATTTTTAATCATATTTTCCACCTCCAAATCCTTGAGCCTCCTTAGTGAAATTTCCTCTAGAGATGCCAAGATGTTAATCTAAAACCTCTATTTTTTTCATCTAGTGCTTACCTATCTCCTCCTACAAAGGAACATAAATAGGTTTAGTAAAGTATCTGTTGAAAACTAGAACAAGAGACAAACCCTGGAAATAGAAAAGGAGCAAATATTTACAAAATACTCATTGGAAATTTTATAATTTCTATGCATCAATGAGATCATGGATGTAGAAATGTTACTCCAAAAAATCACAATATATTCATAAATAGGAAAAAGATATTTGAAAAGTTTTTTCAGAGTACCAACCTTGTTAAGCTTTTAACGCGAAATAAACCAATTTTGGTAATGATTATTATCAATACAACTTTAATTATTAATACATTCAATAAATTTTTATATTAGCAAATATTTAACATAATTGTGTTCTTGTGTGTGTGTGTGTGTGTGTGTGTGTGTGTGTGTGTGTGTGTGTGTGTGTGTGTGTGTGTGTGTGTGTGTGTG
>APFE031738455.1:91197-117847 GCA_000404065.3 Pinus taeda
GAATCCTAAGCTTCCATGTGACTTTTCAAACTTCTAGGAGACCTTTAAACTTTTACATAATTTTCACATTCTTATATGTGACCTTTGGAATTCCACACTTTACATTTTATTGTTTTGAAAATTACATAATTACATCAATAATGATGTGGAAAAATACAATGACGCATATGACTCTTGAGGTGATAGTTGGACAAGACATGACCTGGAAATCATGACATGGAACTTCATTGTGATGTGTCAATGTGAGGCCCTCTTCCTAGTTTCCATCTTTGTGTCTTCATGATGAATCTTGTGAGTACCTTATCTCCATCGTCCAAAAGGCTAGTTGATATAGAGTCTTCCATGTGACCTTGAACTTCAATCTTCCATCGTGATCTAGTGTCCCTTCATCTCTTTGCATCTCCAGCTTCACAAGTGCCTTCCTACATGATCGTCTTAGCATCCTCCTTGATCATCATCCTATCATGTCAAGATAACAACACCTGCATATGGAATTCACTCATAAAAAGACAACACCAGTACAGAAATCTCCTAGTTTTTCTTGTTCCTAATACAAGACATTGATTGATCAAGAATATAGTGCAAGATTGAGGAGGAGACTCAAGGATTCCATAGTGCATAGTTCCAGAAGAAAGTGGTGAATATATATTCATTATTACTGTGCAATGTATAGTGACTAAGGGACTAGAAGGTAGAACTATGCAAATGAGGGAGTCAATGATGCAGTGAATAAGACTTGCTCACCGTGATTCCACAGTGAGAATTTTTGGAAGGACTGAGATAGGTGATTATGTAGTTGATGAAGCTAAGGACTAAGGTAGGCTTAACTTCTGACTAAGACTACGCAATCTACAGTGGAAGCCTAACTAGGAAGTGATTGCAGTTTGCAAATGCAAGAGGAAGGAAGTGAGCATTGGGATTGTGCAATGTATAATTCTTTGAGGCAAAGACTGCACAATGCATAGTTCTAGGCAGAAAGGATGGATGACTAGGGCTTGAGACTACATAGTGCATAGCTCATGAAGGAATGATTAGGAGTGGTTGATTGGGAAAGTTGTGGATACATGAAAGCTTCAGAAATTGACTAAGTGTGGGATTAATAAGCAAAAAGTTAAGACCATATCAAGACTTGAACATGACCACACAATCATAAATGATCAAATTCATGCCAATGAAACACCTAAAATTGAAAATAAACATGCATCCATCGAAACGATAGTAACACAACACTTACCTACAAGTGTGATACTTAAAGTACACTTTGTGACACAAGTATCAACTGCAACAAGAAAGTGCACAATACTCTAGGAATAAGTCTAATGCATACCTTTATGATAGAAAAAGCTAAATAGTACAAGAGAAACTCTCAAGGTTCCTCTTAAATATGTGTTATAACTCCCTTTCACAAAGAGTGACACTTCCCTTAACAAAATACAACACTTGCATTCTCTTCACAAAGGGACTTGGAAACTTAGGGAACGAGTATGAAATGTATTTAACAACTAGAAATGACAACTCACATGGTTAAAGAGAGGATCAAGTTTGAATATAGGCTGAAATTTGGAGGGTGTTGTAGCCATATTCTATCATGCATTGATGATGTTGGAGAGATTGTTACTACTTTGTCTCATCTACTACCATTGATATATTTTTTTCTCATTGATTTGTTTCCTGGAGTTAGAGTTGGTGCTATTGTAGTATGTTGTTTATTGTTACTGCTTCATGGTGATGAGGATGTATATGTTTCTAGATCTGTCATACTACTCATGTTGTTGATGCCATAGGTTTAGGTTGGAGATTTGTATATGGAGCATGGTCATTGCTAGTGGTTTTATTGTTACTTGCTACAAATGTTGCAAAAGGATTTCATTCATGTCATATCTCTATATTGCTAGGATATTTGTTTATGGCCAAGGTATTGAGAGTGGCCATGCAATTGGATATGATATGTATAATACTCATATTTTTGCTACTACATATATGTCCTATATAATCTCTCATGGATGTCATGTACTCATGTTACATCATTGTAATGGACTTGCATAGAGGACAACATGCTTGTGCACATTTGTAAAAGCCATGCATCATTATTGTTCTATCTTGTCAGTTTATTCCTCATGGAGAGACCCATGATGTCTAGCATGTATTGTAAATTAGCTATGTATGGACTAATGGGTATTGAAGTTATGTCTTAATTTGTATCTCAACGATGTAGCTCTATTGCATTGGGTGAATGATGTAAACTTGGGTCCATAGAATCTTTGGTTGGTGATAGGTATGTTTTTAGTGTAGTTATGTCAGTCCTATATACTCATCACAACCTTGTATTTTCTCCATGAAGCCTTGTATGTGTATGGTAATTTATTGTATATCATTTCTCAAAGTCTGTTGGAGTCATGATTCATGAGTAGTCTCTTGCACTTGACAAGGAGGTTCATTACAGAGAACCAAAAGTGTTGCTATAGTAGTAAAGAGAGTATGTTTTTAGGTCCATTACATGCTTAGATGGAGTATGTTCAGTATAAGAGATTGCATGATATTGACTAGAGACTTATTGGTAGTTGAGTTCCTTATTTTACATACTTATCTTGTAGGAGATACATCTTTAGTTTGTATCGATCCTACATCAACATGGTGTTGAGTATGATAGGGGGTATTTTTCTCATCTAGCACCTTATTGGCATTTTTGTGTAGTGTTTCTATTTCCCTTTTTCATTGATTTCAAAGGGGGAGAGAATTTGGCATGTATGGATATCAGTTAGATCATCTTCAGAGTTGTTGAGAGTGTATGAAAATTAACTTCAGATGTTGGAGACTAGGTTAAGGTTGGCATAAATGCTAAAGGGGGAGCTTGTTGGCATTGTAGAGTTGGAATTAATGTCAACATGATCATGGTATTGTTTTTCATATGATTTATGTAAACCTGGTGGAAGTAGTCTTCCTTATGATTTTGATGAGTGTTGTTGGCATTGTGCATAGGTATTGTGTGCATTGGTTTGTTGTAGTGATGTGATACAATTGCTAGTTTTGTTGGTTGGCATTGGTGTCAACATGGTTATGACATAGTGTAGGATATTTTGTAACAACCCTAGTGAAAATTCCATGTAATAAAAGTTAATAAAGGAAAAATAATAACCACGGTTGATAGAACACTTATTCCAAGCTGAATGTTGGGTAAGACATCCTAGCAGGGGTGTTCATTTGGTTATTAATGGCTAAGAAAATTGGCAAAGGAAATGGCTAAGGATTTGGAAAGGAAAAATGGAATTTTTGGCACATTTATTTATGAAAATAACAGAAATTAGGAGAAAAGGAAGATGAAACATCATAGGTTGCTTGTGAGGAGGAAAATGAAGGAAAAAAAAGGAAAATCAAGAAAATAGAGGCCTAATTGATAAAAAGGCCTCTAAGGATCAGTTGGTAACCTTTTCTTAGTTTTGTTTTGGAGCTCTCTCGTTATTCTCTCTCTCTCTCTCACTCTTAGACACTTAGAGCTTTATTGGTGCATTTTGGCATTGGATCAAGAAAGGAAAACAAGGCAAGAGGAAGTAGAGATGAAGCAAGGAAGAGCAGGATCAAGTGCCTACAACAAGATTGTTTGTAGGTATCGATTTGCATGTGTATTTTTCTTGCTATATTTGGCATGAATGGTATTGCATATGGTTATTTCACTGTTATGGCATGGGTTTTGTGAGGTGTGATAGTGTTTTCAACCTAGCCTTGCCATTTCTAGATAGCCATCGTCTGAAGGGTTCTCATGTTTTGGTGTAGCTGGATTGTCAAATGGATTCAAAGCTAAGTGAGGTGGATCTCCAAATAATAGAACATATGGCCTAGAAACCCTTGAACCAGACTATGGATTGCGGTAAAACCGAATTCTGTGTTGCCTTGGTGGGCCTAGGAATCCTTTCTAGTGAATGGCATTATATCTAGTAAAGCCAAGAGGTGGTTTTCTCTTCATTGGGCCTAGTAATCTCAGGTTGGGATATGCAGTAAAGCCTAAAGAGTGGGTCTTGGTTTAGGGCCTAGTGATCTAGTGCCGATTACAGTAAAGCCTAAGAGACTAGGAGATAGGAAAATTCCTCACGGTGTAGGTGGAGAAATTCAGTGGCATCCATGCTTGTTTTGGCCTAGTGATCTAGTGGAGATCATGGTAAAGCCTATTATCACATGTTTATTGTGTTGGCCTAGTGATCCAGGATGGATTACAATAAATCATGGTTTCCATTGATGAGGGTGAGATGGTTTAGCCTCGGGATGCCTTAGTTGGCTCTTCTGGTTTGATTCCCACATTCACGCTTGGCATATGGCATAGGGGTGAATGGCTGAAGGGAGATTTGGTTCAGCCATTCTATGGTCGGGTTGAACGCGGCAGTCCCATCCTGGGTTTGGATTTTGCATCATCAATATGTGGTTATTTCTCCTTGTATTACCATGAGTATTATACTAGTTTATATGTGGATCATATGGTTGTGATTTCATGAGTATTTTTGTTGCTATTATGCCGATTATGTATGTGTTTTATGACAGTGGCTATGTTTACCTCTCATCATGTTTTTACTTGTAAATGAATGGACAATATATCTATGACCTAATAGATGATAATGCAACAAATGATGTGTTGAAAAATGGCTCTTAGCTATTCTTAGATAAGTATCAAATCCCTATTCTTAAATCTATTATTTACACCTGTAGATTTCGTATTTGTGATATGTTTGACGAAATTCTTATCCAGGCTAGTAGAGGTCCAGTTAAGGGCTTGTTCAAGTATTTACTTTAGCATTGTTGTTTCCATGTTATCTTATTGTTCTGAAGGTGTCATTCAATTATGGGCTATGATCTAGGCTTTGGGCCTGAAAAAGTGGCTCAAATCCCAGAGACATTGGCACAAAACTGAGAAAAATAGTCCCTGGGCACTCACATGCCTTTTAATGAGTGCATCCAGAGCCTCATGGACATTGGTAGACCTATATCATGAAAGTGTCTAGAGGCCAAGTGATCAAAAACTTCATTGGGGCGCAGGGGCCAGATACGTGAGTCACTGGAATGGTTCCTAGGAGTCCTATAGTTGATGTGGAAGGTACGTATGGTGTGTTTCCATTGATTCCACTTCCTTAAGGTCACATGGGAGGTTGAATCTAATCATAGTATCCTCTCGTCACATGTTTACCTCGGTTGGTCGATTACTTGGGTAGATGTGAGAGGAGGGTGTTATAGAGTGGTATTAGAGCATGGTTCACCCCCCGGACTGGATGGGCAATGTGTTTGTCATGCATTCATGTCATTTTCACGTGTGATTAATCATCCTTGTGGTCTATGTACTTGTTGCATTTGCATAGTGTTGGTCATGGTTGTAGTGATGTTGCCATGTAGAAGAGGATGTTGTTATTATGAAGCAGGTTTTCATGAGTGTATGATTGGTTAGATGTTGTTTATGCTTGCATATTGTTAGAATATGTCGGTATGCTTGTTGTTGTCATGCATAAGGTCATGGTATGTGTAGTCGATATGGTCATGCATTGATGATTGGACTCTAGCTAGATTGATGGTTACATGGTTATGTGTTTATGTATTATATGTCTATATGCTATTAAGATTATGTTTATACATGTATCACATTGATTTGATGATCTTGCACATGAGATATCCTCCCCGAATTTTGCTAAGGTACATTGGTTTATTGTGATTTGATTTAGTTGACATAGCATGCCTTGTAGGAGAAAGATAAAATGACTAGCAAGATGGTAGACTAAAACGACTCTCCCTATAAGTAAAATGAGGAGCATGGTGTTAGGAACTCTTCTAATTTGGCAAACACATTGAGAATCTTGAAGGAAGAAATAAGGAGTTGTAAGGCAGACAATGATAGGATCATACAGGAAAAAGAGAAACAAGGAGAGGTTAGTGATATACTTCTTCAAAGTTTGTCAGAATTACAGCAACAATGGGCCACTTTGGATTAGACATTGACAAGAGGAAAAAAATAATGGGGCAAATGGAAGTAGGTCTCATGGTCCTTACAAGTCAGATAGACATGACACTGTTAGAGAGGGCATGTTATTGGCTATTGCGGATAGGAGAAGTGATGGATACATGTATTATTCTAGTTCTGGTTTTCACAAGCATCATGATTGACATCGTTATCATCCTTACAAGAGGAGTGATGGGGGATACTTTCTGGATGAGTTTAAGAAAGAAAAGCCACCTACTTTTTATGGAGATGTTAAGAATATGGAATGTGCAGAGGCTTGCATACTTGGGATGAATAAATTCTTTGAGTTGCATGAGTACATAGATAATATGAGGGAAAAAATATCTATCTTCAACCTGAGAGGTAAAGAAGACATCTGGTGGGAAGATGTGAAGTGGGTTAGAGACATCAGGACATATGACTTGAATTGGCACAAGTTCCAGAGGCTTTTCAAGAATAATTACTTTTCAGAAAGGTACTATGACAGCATGGCCAAATAATTCTATGAGCTAAAGATGGGATCAATGACATACCAAGAGTACATGACTAAGTTCTTGGAGATATTGATGTATGTATCTTATCTTAAATATGAAAAGGCTAAAGTTCAATTATGTGTAGGTGGATTTCCATTAGCATTTAGAGATCAAATTGAGTATTATGTGCCTTGGTCACTTGAGGAAGTTATTGGGAAATGGAAACATTTATATGAACAGTCAAATCATAAGAATGAATCACAACAAGGATGGAAAGGAAAAGACAAAGGTAAAGGTAAATGGTAGTAGAAAGAACAAGGCTTAGTTAGAATGCAAACAAGAAAGAGAATGTGGCACCACAAAAGAGCTTCAATACAACTAGACAGGGACATGGGTCATAGTAGAAACATAGAGGTGATGGTACTAGTCAGTTGGAGTGTTGGACATGTGGAAAGGAGAATCTTAAGATATATTTTCCATATAATCAGGGTGGTAGGCCTCAAATATATAGTGTGCAGGGGGAAAAAACTGTTGGGTATGTTGGTTAGAGCGTCCCTCGTATTTATGCAACATTCGATAACAAATAGGCAGACCATCATGCATCTCTCATTAAGATGGACAGTATGATTTTTGATCAACTTATTTCTATTTTGATTGAACCTGGATCTAATTATAGTTATGTTAGTCCTGACTTGGTGGATAAGTGTGGTTTGAATAAGGAATATCATGCAAAATCTTGGTTAGTGTAGTTGGCTACAAGTACAAAGAAGCGAGTTCATCATTGGGTAAGAGCTTGTGCATTTTATTTGAATGGTATGCCTACCACAACACATTTGAATGTATTACCGTTGGGATCATATAGTATGTTTTTGGTCATGGATTTTTTGTATCCCCATAGAATCAAGGTAGATTGTTATGACAAAGCAATTGAGTGTGTGGATGACAATGGGTAACCAAGAGTCTTATAGGGAAAGAAGAAAGCCACATTAGTTAGGATGGTAACAACTATGCAGATGAAGCGCAATCATAGGAAAGGGTGTATGTTATTCACAGTGAATATTTCTAGTGACAGAGGTAAGGCAGTTTAGGATGAAGATGTTTTCAGTAGGTACCCAGTTCTACAACAGTTCTAGGATGTATTTCTTGAGGACATTACCAATTTTCCACCTCACAAGGAAGTAGAATTTTCTATTGAGTTAGTGCGAGGGGTAGCTCCAACATCAAAAGAACCTTACAGGATGAGCACAGCTAAATTAGTAGAGTTAAAGTTTCAGTTGAAGGAAATGTTGGAAAAAGGATACATTAGGCCAAGTGTATCACCTTGGGGCACACCGGTGATGTTTGTGAACAAGAAAGATGCTACTCTCAAGTTGTGCATTAACTATAGGTAGTTGAACAAAGTAACCATCAAGAGAAAGTATCCATTTTCGAGGATTGATGACTTGTTTGAATAGCTAAAGGGAGTGGAAGTGTCCTTGAAGATTGATAGGAGATCCAAATACCATCAGGTACACATCAAAGAGGAGGACATTTACAAGACAACTTTCTAGACTAGGTATGGGCATTATGAGTTTGTTGTAGTTCCATTCGGTTCGACTAATGCTCCAACTAGATTTATGTGCTTTATGAATATTTTTTTACGTTCGTATTTGGATAATTTTGTTATTGTGTTCATTGTGACATATTGGTATATTCTAAAAAGGGGGAAGATCGTGTTGAAAATTTAGTAGCGGTGTTGATATTATTGAGAGGGCATCAATTGTATGCTAAGCTCAGAAAGTGAAATTTCTTTTAGACTGAGGTACATTATTTGGGACATGTTGTCTCCAAGGAGGGCATTACTGTAGATCCAGAAAAGATAACAACCATCATGGAGTGGCTAGCTCCCAGGAATATGGATAAGGTGAGATCTTTCATGGGCATGGTAAGCTATTATAAGAGGTTCATCAGGAACTTCTCATAGATTGCTTATCTTATTACATCATTGTAGAGGAAAGGTAATAAGTTTGAATTGACATAGGAGTATGAGGCTATTTTTGAGCATCATAAGTAGTGGTTGCCACATGCCCCAGTGTTAAATATTACAGATATGGACAAGGAGTTTGTAGTATGTACAGATCCTTGCAAGAGAGGACTTGGTGGAGTTCTTCATAGTAATTTTTTCCAACTTGGAAGATAGAATGATCTTTTTTGGAGTGCCTTATTTTTTTAATAATTTTGGCCTTTTAATGCAATTTTGGAAAGAGTGGTAAAATCTTGAGAAGGAAGACTTCCTTGTTGCCTTCTTATGGGTTTGACTTTTTTCTCCTCCAAAATAATATTGGGAGGAAGAAATCCTTTAAGGAATTTCCAATGCCACTGGTATCTTTGTCAATGTTTTCTAGGCAATTAAGAGATGAAGATACACAACGTATGCAAGGATCTATGTCTCTATGCATATTTTGTAGCCTCTTCTAGCTTCAATAGACATTTATTATCATGATAAGCTTTGGAAACAGACACTAGATTATGAAAATGTCCCATTTAGTTTCATGTGTTGTCATGAATACATACATATTTTTGGAGACTATCCACTAATTAGAAATGGTTTATCATTAGATCAACCAAGTCATAAATAGCAAGAGGGTTATCAAAAATTCCCCAAAAAACAAGGAATTTGAGACCTCATGGAGCCACATACCATGATTAGAACCTCAAATCTAGAAATAGGTCCACATTTCTATCCTCTACAAAGGATATCACCGTGCAAGAAGTTAATAAATTATCCCCCCATTCAAATGTTGGAGGCGTTCCCAAGTCTTTGGTGCCCCCAACAAATCCTGAGAAAATGAATCTAGAATGTGATATGTAAAATTCTCTACCAAATGAGAAAACTAGCTTAGTAATGGAAGAGTATGACATTGAAGACCTCCTAGAAGACATAGATATGAATGTTCCATGCATGATTTCTATGGAAAAGGCATGTCTCAATACGTATCTATAATAGATGCCAGATCATCAGAAAGTAATGCTCAATTTATTTTGAGCTATTAAAATCCCCATTTAGGAGTTCTTATGCAATCTTTAAAAGATCCCCCAAAGATGGTAAAGGAGGATAATAAAAAGGGGTACAAGAGAATTAAGGCCTTGGTCCAATAAGATGGAGAATTGTTAGTCAACTCAAAGAAATGCATGTCAATATCAAAGGCATTTCCTCCTTCTCAACCAAAAAAAACCTTGAAGTTTTTATTTTGAATCTTCATAAAATAAGTATTTTCTTTATTGTAATCATTTGTATTGTCACTCTCAAGTACTTTATTGTTGATGAGTAGATTTCCTAGTAGCTTTGGTTGATAGGCCAAGATTTGTAATCCTTTTATAATAAACAACCTTTTTTAGACTTTGAATAATGAAGCTACATGTAATTTTTCCCTGATTAACGAAAGAATTAAATTTTAATTTTGATTAATTATTAAATATTGAGTGCACTAGTTAAGAACATGTACTTCATTGGAAAAGATTATAAGTCCAAATTTTGAAGGGGCTAGAGGGTGTACACCTCTATAGACTTTAGCAATCAAATCGACAATCAAATTATCATGCAAAGGCAAATCCTTTGTCCTATAAACAATGGGGCCTCATACACCAATTTGAAGTCTAACTTAACTTTAATCTTAAAAATAGATTATTATTATTATTGTATTATTATTATATATGAAAGGTTATTAATTATTGCATCCACATCATGACTTTTATATTACTTTCTTAAAATTAAAGAAAATATTAATCAACTTTTAATAATTTATATGTTTAATAAAATAATATAGTTAATTTTATATTAAAGTTAAAATTTAAAAATCCTATTTTTGATTAAAATTATTATTTAATATTCTAATAAAACAATCAAATACATTAACTATTTTAAAAAAAAAAACTACAAATAAAATATATATTTTTAAGTAAGCATGTGTGGCATGATATCATACTCTATAGAACTTGCCATCTCTCTACATTACATTTGA
The DNA here is from genome assembly GCA_000404065.3 of Pinus taeda. Classification (NCBI taxonomy): domain Eukaryota; kingdom Viridiplantae; phylum Streptophyta; class Pinopsida; order Pinales; family Pinaceae; genus Pinus; species Pinus taeda. The sequence goes on from APFE031738455.1 coordinate 101,643, forward strand.
ATTTCAATCTCATTAAAATTCTCCTCAAGACTATGTTTTTATAATCAGTTAAAATTTTAAGGATGAAAGTTTATCTTAAAGTTTAGAAACATGGAAAATTTTACTAGTCGATATATTCTAGTCATAAAATATTTGGAGGAATTTTTGTAAAAATATTTATATTTCTAATAATTTTATATTAGTCTATATAAAATTTTGGTGACCTTTAAGGAAAAATAATTTTATACTATAAAAATATTTCTTAGAAAAAATGGAAATTTCCAAAATAAATGTAAAAATCATGGAAAGTTAGCCCACCTACAAATATTAGCCCCTAAAACTTTTCCCTATTAATAATGGTAAAAAGCACGATACAAATATACATGGATGGATAAATGGAATGTAGGTTTAATTAATATTCTATAACTAGCCATTGCTCTTGAAGGGGTAATAAGAGAGTTGTAAAAGGTGTGTCTTTTTCGTCAATCTACACTTTGATGTAATGCTTGGTGTGTCGTAAATGCAATGCAATGATGGCCACTAGAGGATTTTATAAATTATAATTTTAATGTATGATGTAATGGGTTCTCCAACTAGATTTTAGCTTTGACATTTTACTATAGTAATTCGAGCAATATAGTATTGTACTCTAAGGTTAGAATCTCCAATAATAATTTGATAAAATATAAAAATGTAACAATGAAATGTAAGTTGAACAAATATATTATTGTGTTGTAGTAAGGGGATCCAAACTATATAGGAGAGAGAACAAACAAAAAGGAGAGTAACATTTTGTAGGGTTCAGAATGTAGCAATAAATGTTGCCCGAAGTTAAATCAACGTATGCAATTGTGCTTTTACATGATATACCTATTGGCATAGGTAAACAAGAATATTTATTCCTTGCATCAACAAATGGAATGTAATGAAAATAGTTTCCACAAGTGTCCTATTGCAAAAGTTTGCATAGCATAAATTAATAAGATGAGCACTATGTATTTATTAGGGAAGATATGTCAATGAAGCTACTAAATTATTGTTTTATTTTTAAGCAATAATAGGAATCAAATCATATAGAGAAAAGTTAAAAACAATTAAAAAAAATCTGAAGTTTTAAGTACATTGAAAAGTAGACAAAGGGAAGGTGATGCCCACTACGAGTGATAGAGAATAGAACTAAAGGATTGTTTCCATCATGGTGGGTGAAAAGGCATGTTTGGGGACAAAATGCAAGGCTTTTAGAGGATTTAATGGCCTATATGTATTAATAACAACATCAAATTTGTTACATTCATGATCATTGTGGATGAATTTGAAGATAATTCTAATACATGACATGAGAGCCAATTGTTTTTCTTTTCCATATTAACAATCTACACTCCAATTGGATCTTTGGATTTGGCCATTGCATCATAGTCAAATGTAAAAATTCATGCAATCATATAGTTCATGGAGGATTCATAACCCTCTATTTTTGCATATATTGGACCATTTTCTTCATCAATAGAGGGTATCATTAAATCATCACAATTATGTTTGAGCATTCCAGCGAGAAAATTGGATTGATGCGAAAATGTCATTTCTATTAATCGAGATGTAAAAGTAACATTTTGCACTATTTAGAACGTCGTGAGAAATGCATGCCCAAATGACATCAATACTATGACCAAATATAGAAATTAATCAATGAGGAACATCATAAATCATAAGGTACATTTGTCTATACTAAAAAGTTGTGACATATAGATATGCATGCTAGCACTTGTCAACGATTAGAACAAGGGATAAACTTCAAGCCCACTTTCATAGTATCTTCATCGGTGTATATGCCTCAAAGAAAGAAGAAGAATTCATACCTCATTGCTTTTACATACCAATATTTTATGTCCATATTTTCCTTGTATATGCGAGCCTAGAAACCACCTACTAAAGAATCAAAACACGAAGCTACATCATCTACTTCATTGCCTCCACATCCTTCCTTACTCTACTTATTTTGGGAATCAACCTACTGAATAATGAATTTAAGGGAAATAATCATATTTTTTACTATGTTTCACCCAATATTGTCATGCACGTCCTTTTCTTCCATGCTCTATTGATCCATCTTCTCTTCTAGTCCAATATTATTTTTAATCATATTTTCCACCTCCAAATCCTTATCCTTGAGCCTCCTTAGTGAAATTTCCTCTAGAAATTCCAAGATGTTAATCCAAAACCTCTATTTTTTTCATCCAAAGCTTACCTATCTCTTCCTGCAAAGGCACATAAATAGGTTTAGTAAAGTATCTATTGAAAACCAGAGCAAGAGACAAATCCTGGAAATATAAAAGAAGCAAATATTTACAAAATTGCAAATACTCATTGGAAATTTTATAATTTCTATGCAACAATGAGATCATGGATGTAGAAATGTTACTCCAAAAAATCACAATATATAAATTCATAAATAGGAAAAGTATATTTGAGAAGTTTTTTCATAGTACCAACCTTGTTAACCTTTTAACATGGAATAAACCAATTTTGGTAATGATCATTATCAATACAACTTTAATTATTAATACATTTAATAAAATCTTATATTAGCATATATTTAACACAATTGTGTGTGTGTGTGTGTGTGTGTGTGTGTGTGTGTGTGTGAGAGAGAGAGAGAGAGAGAGAGAGAGTAATTTTATTTTCAATTGGATTTAGCTCCATTGGTTGGGAGAAATGTTTTTATCCTCATCACCTTCTACATGTGACATGGTGAGATCATAATCGGTATTTTTTGTAATTACTTCAAGGAGAAGCCCCTACTGAGACATGTATATTCCTCATACGGTATACAATCCACAAATGTCTACAACCACACTTGCAAATATGGGTCATGGATTACTGCATCTATGTTATAAAATAAATTAATCTTAATGACATGATTTCATGAGTTAAATAAAAAATTGAGATCCTCCAATTGGTAATGGAAGCCCACAACCACATTTTGAGATAAATGTATTTAAAATATTAAGAACAAGATTTGAATGTAACCATAATCAAACTATGAGGGTGACATGATATAACAAAAATGGAATCATTGTAAAGAAATGTTATTTTTTGTTGCTATCTTGCCCTGGGATTTGAAATTTTCATTGTTCTAGTTTATTCATTTTGATCTTTCCATTGTTATTGATTGATTCTAAATTGCTACTCAAGATTGTTGAATCTAAAGGATAATTTACATAGGTGTCCATTGTAGCCTGTAACATTCCTTTACTCTATGCAATGCATTTAAAAGTACATATGGTTGAAGTATCCCTTAACACAGCTAACATCCATCTTGATGCTCGAAAAATGGCCTATTTCTCCCCCCCATTGTAAGCCCAAAGCCATGAGAATTGATTACAAATATTTCCTTAAGCCATGGACACCATTAAGAGAATGGAACATTAACCATACCAAGCAGTGCCTTACAATGGACTATTGTAGGAAGGATATTCAATGCATAAACCTAGGAAACTAAAGGATGAATAGGAACTAATATTTCTAAATGACACATTGGGAAACACTTCAACTTCTAAAGGAGTTTTTAAAATCTAGAAAGATATGTACATAAGAACATTGAATATTCTTCTAATGAGGACAATCCGACCAAACCTATTTTTTTGTTGACTCTACATATGTATCATAATAGTGTGTTGATAGTGATAGATGCCACCAATAGTAAGGGTGTCTCCTCGATATGAAGTCCTAATTATACCTCACAGTATATGGAGTAGGAGGCCTAAATAGAAAATTAGGCTAGTTTCCATAATCTTAAATATTTTTCTTGGCTGCATTAAACAACACAATAGAAACACATCCACTTTTCAGATAAAAAAGTTAGCCTTGTGACATATTCAATTGCAAAGTGTGTAATGGTACGTTCACAGAAATGAAGAAAAACTGAGTCTTTAAGAGGAAAGTAATAATGCTATATTTATAAAGACACACACATACATATGAAAGAATCGTTAGTAATCTTGAGAAATAGCTCACAAAGAAATAATGATCATGAAAGCAAGAGACACACGATTCAAATACACATACTAAAGCCAACGAAATAGTTTATTTTAACTAGTATGTATAAACAAAAACATATACCAGAAAAAATGAAAGAATAACATCACAATCATTCACTACATATCCATGAAACCTGTGTTGCGTCTAAGATGTTCAAATTATAAAACTAAAGTACCTAAATACAACATTACAATGATAAAACACTTGTTCCAATAGTGGAACGTTAAGAAACTACTTGCTTCTCAAAAGCCTAATCTTCTCTCCTATGCCTAGCTTGAGAAGCCAAGGTGAAAATTCCATTTCTTGAGCTATGAGGATGTATATATAAAAAATGAGGTGACTCTCCACCTCCCTTATGAATCTTGAGCTCCTATCATGAATCCTAAGCTTCCATGTGACTTTTCAAACTTCTAGGATACCTTTAAACTTTTACATGATTTTTCACATTCTTATGTGCGACCTTTGGACTTCCACACTTTACATTTTATTGTTTTGAAAATTACATAATTACATCAATAATTATGTTGCAAAATACAATGACGCATATGACCCTTGAGGTGAAACTTGGACAAGAAATGAATTGGAAATGATGACATGGAACTTCGTTGTGATGTGTCAATGTGAAGCCCTCTTCCTATTTTCCATATTTCTGTCTTTATGATGAATCTTGCGAGTACCTTATCTTCATCGTCTAAAAGGCTAGTTGATATAGTGTCTTCCATGTGATCTTGAACTTCAATCTTCCATCGTGACCTAGTGTCCCTTCATCTCTTGGTTTGGTGATCTCTTTGCATCTTCAGCTTCACAAGTGCCTTCTTACATGATCTTCTTGGCATCCTTCTTGATCATCATCCTATCATGTCAAGATAACAACACCTATGTATGGAATTTGCTCGTAACAAGACAACACTAGTCCAGAAATATCCTAGTTTATCTTGTTCCTAATACAACACATTGATTGATCAAGAACATATTGTAATACTGATGAGGAGGCTCAAGGATTGCATAGTGCACAGTTCCAGAAGACAGTGGTGAAGATCTAATTGTGATTGCGTAATGTATAGTGACTAAGGGATTGGAAGGCAAAACTATGCAGTTGAGGGAGTCAATGATGCAGTGAATAAGACTTGCTCACCATGATTCCACAGTGAGAATTTTTGGAAGGACTGAGGCAAGTGATCATGTAGTCGATCAAGCAAAGGACTACGGTAGGCTTAATTGCTGACTAAGACTGAGTAGTCTGTAGTGGAAGCCTAACTAGGAAGTGATTACATAGTTTGCAAATGCAAGAGCAAGGAAGTGAGCATTGGTATTGTGCAATATATAATTCTTTGAGGCAAAGACTGTACAATGCATAGTTCCAGGTGGAAAGGATGGATGACTAGGGCTTGAGACTATGCAATGTGTAGATTAGGAAGGAATGATTACAAGTGGTTGGTTGAGAAAGTTGTGGATACAGGAAAGCTTCAAAAATTGACTAAGTGTGGGATTAATAAGGAAAAAAATAAGACCAGAGCTAGACTTGAACATGATCACACATTCATAAATGATCAACTTCATGTCAATGAAACACCTAAAATTGAAAATAAGCATGCATCCTTCGAAACGATAGTAAAACAAAACCTACCTCCAAGTGTGATACTTAAAGTACACTTTGCAACACAAGTATCAACTACAACAAGAAAGTGCACAATACTCTAGGAATAAGTCTAATGCATACCTTTACGATAGATAAAACTAAATAGTACAAGAGAAACTCTAAAGATCCCTCTTAAATATGTGTTATAACTCCCTTTCACAAAGACTGACACTTCCCTTAACAAAAGACAACACTTGGATTCTCTTCACAAAGGGACTTGGAAACTTAGAGAACGAGTAAGAAATGTATTTAACAACTAGAAATGACAGCTCACATAGTTAAAGAGAGGATCTAAAGTTTGAATATAGGCTGAAATTTGGAGGGTGTTGTAGTCATATTTGGTCATGCATTGATGATGTTGGAGAGATTGTTACTACTTTGTCTCATCTACTACCAGTGATATATATTTTTTTCTTATTGTTTTGTTTCCTGGAGTTAGAGTTGGTGCTATTGTAGTATGTTGTTTGTTATTACTGCTTCATGGTGATGAGGATGTATATGTTTCTAGATCTGTCATACTACTCATGTTGTTGATTCCATATGTTTAGGTTGGATATGTGTATATGGAGCATGGTCATTGCTAGTGGTTTTATTGTGACTTGCTACAAATGTTGCAAAAGGATTTCATTCATGTTATATATCTATGTTGCTAGGATATTTATTTATGTCCAAGGTATTGAGAGTGGCCATGCAATTAGATATGATATGTATAATACTCCTATTTTTGATACTACATATATGTCCTATATAATTTCTCACAAACGTCATGTACTCATGTTACATCACTGTAATGGGATTGCATAGAGGACAACATGCTTGTGCACATTTGTAAAAGCCATGCATCATTATTGTTCTATCTTGTCAGTTTATTCCTCATGGAGAGACCCATGTAATCTAGCATGTATTTTAAATTAGCTATGTATGGATTAATGGGTATCTCAATCATGTCTTAATTTGTATATCAATGATGTAGCTCTACTGGGTGAATATGTAAACTTGGGTCCATAGAATCTTCGGTTCATGATAGGTATGTTTTTAGTGTAGTTATGTTAGTCCTATATACTCATCACAACCATTTATTTTATCCATGAAGCCTTATATGTGTATGATAATTTATTGTATATCATTTCTCAAAGTCTGTTGGAGTCATGGTTCATGAGGAGTAGTCTCTTGCACTTGACAAGGAGGTTTATTGCATAGAATCAAAAGTGTTGCTATAGTAGTAAAGAGAGTGTGTTTTTAGGTCCATTACATGCTTAGGGGGAGCATGTTCATTATAAGGGATTGCATGGTATTTACTAGAGACTTATTGTTAGCTAAGTTCCTTATTTTACATGCTTATCTTGTAGGAGAAACATCATTGGTTTGTAACAATCTTGCATCAACATGGTGTTGAGTATGATAGCGGGAGTATTTTTCTCATCTGGCACCTTATTGGCATTTTTCTTTAGTGTTTCTATTGCGCTTTTGCATTGATTTCAAATGGGGAGAGAATTTGGCATGTATGGATATTACTTAGATCAGCTTCAGAGTTGTTGAGAGTGTATGCATATTAACTTCAAATGTTGGAGACTAGGTTGAGGTTGGCATCAATGCTAAAGGGAGAGCTTATTGGCATTGTAGTGTTGGAATTGATGTCAACATGATCATGGTATTTTTTGTCATATGATTTATGTCAACTTGGTGGTGGTAGTCTTCCATATGATTGTGATGAGTTTTGTTGGCATTGTGCATAGGTATTGTGTTCATTGGTTTGTTGTAGTGATGCGATGTTCTTGCTAGTTTTGTTAGTTGGCATTGATGTCAACATGGTTATGACATAGTGTAGGATATTTTGTAACAACCCTAGTGAAAATTCCATGTAATAAAGTTAATAAACGAAAAAATAATAACCACAATTGATGGGACACTTATTCCAAGTTGAATGTTGGGTAAGACATCCTAATGGGGGTTTTCGTTTGGTTATTAATGGCTAAGAAAATTGGTAAAGGAAATGGCTAAGGCTTTGGAAAAAGGAAAATGGCATTTTGTCACATTTATTTATGAAAATAATGGAAATTAGGAGAATATGGAGATGAAAGGTCACAGGTTGCATGTGAGGAGGAAAATGAAGGAAAATGAAGAAAATAGAGGCCTAATGAATAAAAAGGCTTCTAAGGATCAGTTGGTAACCTTTTCCTAGTTCAATTTTGGAGCTCTCTCATTATTCTCTCTCTCTCTCACTCTTAGACACTTAGAGTTTTCTTGGCACATTTTGGCATTGGATCAAGAAAGGAAAAGAAGGCAAGAGGAAGTAGAGATGAAGCAAGGAAGAGGAGGATCAAGTGGCTACAATAGGATTCTTTGCAGGTATCGATTTGCATGTGTATTTTCCATGCTAGATTTGGCACGAATGGTATTGCATGTGGTTATTTTGTTGTTATGGCATGGGTTTTGTGAGCTGTGATAGTGTTTTCAGCCTAGCCTTGCCATTTCTAGATATCCATCGTGTGAAGGGGTTCTCATGTTTTGGTTCAGTTGGATTGTCAGATGGATTCAAAGTTGAGTGAGGTGGATCTCCGAATAATAGAACACATGGCCTAATAACCCTTGGACCAAACTATGGGTTGCGGTAAAGCCAAATTTTGTGTTGCTTCTGTGGGCCTGGGAATCCTTTCCGGTGAATGACATTATATTTGGTAAAGCCAAGAGGTGTTTCTCTTCGTTGGGCCTAGTAATCCTAGGTTGGGATATGTGGTAAAGCCTGGAGAGTGGGTCTCAGTTTAGGGCCTAGTGATCCGATGTGGATTGCAGTAAAGCCTAAGAGACTAGGAGACAGGAAAATTCCTCACAGTGTAGGTGGAGAAATTCAGTGGCATTCATGCTAGTTTTGGCGTAGTGATCTGGTGGAGATCATGGTAAATCCTATTATCTCATGTTTATTGTGTTTGCCTAGTGATCTGGGATGGATTATAGTAAAGCCTAGTTTCTATTAATGAGGTTGAGGTGGTTTAGCCTCGAGATTCCTTGGTTGGTTCTTTTGGTTTGATTCCCACATTCATGCTTGGAATATGGCGTGGGGGTGAATGGCTGAAGGGAAATTTGGTTCAGCCATTCTATGGTCGGGTGGAACGTGGTAGTCCCATCCCAGGTTTGGATTTTGCATCATCAATATGTGGTTATTTCTCCTTCTATTTCCATGAGTATTATACTAGTTTATATGTGGATCATATGGCTGTGATTTCATTGGTATTTTTGTTGCTATTATGTTGGTTATGTATATGTTTTATGACAGTGGATATGTATGCCTCTCATCATGTTTTCACTTGCAAATGAATGGAAAATGTATCTATGACCTAATGATGATAATGTAGCAAATGATGTGATGGAAAAATGGCTCTTATCTATTCTCAGATAAGTATCAAATCCCTATGCTTAAATCTATTGTTTACACCTGTAGAGTTCATATTTGTGATATGTTTGATGAAATTCTTGTCAAGCCTAGTAGAGGTCCGGTTAAGGGCTTGTTCAAGTATTTACTTTTGCATTATTGTTTCCCTGTTATCTTACTGTTCTAAAGGTTTCATTCAATTATGGGCAATGACCTAGGCTTTGGGCCTGAAAAAGTGGCTCAAATCCTAGAGACATTGGCACAACAATAAGAAAAATAGTCCCTAGACACTGACATGCCTTGTAATGAGAGCATCCAGAGCCTCATGGACGTTGGCAGGTCTATATCATGAGAGCGTCTAGAGGTCAAGTGGTCAAAAACTTCATTGGGACCCAGGGGCTAGATAAGTGAATAGTTGGAATGGTTCCTAGGAGTCCTATAGCTGATGTGGAAGGTATGTATGTTGTGTTTCCGTCGATTCCACTTCCTTAAGGTCACATGGGAGGTTTAATCTAATCATAGTATCCTCTCGTCACATGTTTACCTCAGTTGGTCGGTTACCTGGGTAGATGTTGGAGGAAGGTATTATACAGTGGTATCAGAGCATGGTTCACCCCTCGGACTAGATGGGTAGTGTGTTGATCATGCATTCATGTCATTTTCACGTGTGATTAATCCTCCTAGTGGTCTATGTGCTTGTTGCATTTGCCTAGTGTTGACCATGGTTGTAGTGATGTCTCACAATGTGGAAGAGGATGTTGTTATTATGAAGCATGTTGTCATGAGTGTATGATTGGTTACATGTTGTTTATGCTTGTGTCTTGTCAGTATACGTTGGTTTGGTTGTTGTCGTCATGCATAAGGTCATGGTATGTGTAGTCAATATGGTCATGCATTGATGATTGGACTCTAGCTAGATTGATGGTTACAAGGTTATGTGTTTATGTATTATATGTCTATATGTTGTTAAGATTATGTTTATACATGTATCATGCTAATTTTATGATCTTGCATATGAGATATCCTCCCCAAATGTTTCAAACGTACATTGGTTTATTGTGATTTGGTTAGGTCGACATAGTATGCCTTGAAGGAGAAAGATAAAAATGACTAGCAAGATGGTAGACTAAAACGACTCTCCCTATGAGTAAAATGAGGAGCATGGTGTTGGGCACTCTTATGATTTGGCATACATATTGAGAATCTTGAAGGAAGAAATAAGGAGTTGTAAGGAAGACAATGATAGGATCATGTTACACTGAAATTTGTCACCATGACTATCTGCAGTTAATATGGCTCCATCAATAGTCATATTATCCTCCTTGTCAAGCCTAATACCTCTGCTCTTCATGTCAAACTCTAGAAAGAGAGAAAGTCACTAAAAAACATGTTTATCTCTGGGTACGCAGGTTCTCTCTACCATGCCTGCGTGTACGCATCCCAAACACACTGTACCTGCGTACTTGTACGCTCTGTAAGCCAAAGGATGGGTGCGTACCCTGGAAAGGTCAAAAGGCGCGAGTTTCATCTTAAAAAAGTTACTTGTGGTCACTTCTAGAGCCTTCTAGAAGAGTGTTTGACGTGTATTGAGCGCCTCCAGATGGTTCATGCATCCCTATGAGAGAGGAACTTATCCCATCAAGAGAGGAGCTACCCCATCCAAAAGAGGGAGTATCCCATTGATGTTGGAACTGAATAACTTCCTCTAGAACACTATAAATACAGGCCTTGGGCCAGAGGAGGGGAGGTAAAAAGTTGAACATTCCAAAGGGTAGATGCTGCCGGAATTAGGACTTCCTTGTAGAAGCTTGTGAGGAGAGATTACCATCCTTTCTTGTTTCATTTGGAAGTGGGTGAGCTTGTCAAAGTAGAGGAAAACTCTTGCTGGAGCCTGGGAGGAACTTGCACAACACCAAGGCTCAGGTTGTAATGGTTTCTTTTTTGTTTCCTTAATACAAATAAGTCCATTCTTCTCAATGATTTGTTGTTAATGAATTGTTTCATAGACTCCTTGGTCTATATGATGAATATGCTTTGTTTTATGAAATATTCAGGTGTTATGTAATCGTTTCACTGTTAGTGTATGCAGGTCTCAAAGTGAAGGAGGAGCTCATCTGGATCAACGAAGCTAGGCTGCTACAATAAGCGTTGGACCTAAGGTAAGATCGAAAAACACTTGGTTTCTCATAGGATGATGTATATTTAGAGAAGGATTGATCTTACTTGTTTTGTTTGTCACTAGAGAGTCTTAGACTCCTAGGGAGGTTAGTTTTGTCCACAAAAATAACTCTTTGCGCATGACACTAGTGACAAGCAAGCCAATCAAAAAACATCTTTCTCTAAATATGCAATTAAAAACAAAGGCAAACAAGTGTTTTAGGCCTACCTTGGATCTAATGCAAGTTTGTGGAAGCCTTGCTCCTTTGATCCAAATGAGGTCCCTTGTAGCAAGTCTGCAAACACAAACAAGAAAACAAATTAAATAGCACTTGAAAAGCCAATATCATAAGGCATATCCATCATAATGATCAAGGAATTTATGAAACAAATGACATAAGACAATTTGTTGAGAAAAATGAATCTGATTGTATTAATTCAAATCAAAGAAGAACTTTACAACTTGTGCCTTGATGTTGTACAAGCTCCTCCCAGGGTCTGACAAGAAGTCTCCTCTACTTTGACAAGTTTCACTCACTTCCCAATGAAGCCAAAAGGTATGTGATCTCTCCTCTCAAGCTTAACTAGGAATTCCCAATTCCATTAGCATTTACCCTAAAAAATGTTCAGTTTCTAACCTCCCCAGTAACCAGCCCAATGCCTTCATTTATAGTGCAATGGAGGGAAGTTACTAGGTCCTCCTTCAAAGGGATAAAGCCCTCCTTCAAAGGGATAGCTCCTCTTACCAAGGGATTAGCTCCTTCTCTTTTGGGATGCATGAACCATCTTGGAGTGAACAATCCACGTCAAAATTCCTTCTAGAATCATCTAGAATTAACCCAAAGTAAGTTTTTTCGAATAAATTTGCGCCTTTTTGACTTTCACAGGGGTACACACCCACCCCTTTACAAACAAAGTGTGCAGATACACAGGTAACATGAACAAAGGGTGCAGGCCCGCAAGAAAAAGTGAGAGAAAGTACGGAACCAGAGCTTTATTGATTTTCAATGTATTTCTCTCATTTTCAAAGCTTGACATGAAGCGCTGAGGTTTGAGACTTGCTTAGGAGGATAGTATAAGTGATGATAGACCCATACTGACTGCAAATAGTCATGTTGACGATATTTTTATGTAACAGATTTCCCCTTAAAGTGTGAAGTCTATAGTAGATGAGGATTTCATTTATCATTTAGGAAGAGTGAAGTACTTTATCATTTCGAGGATCATCTTGTGGAGAGCTTGGTTGGAACCTGTAAAAACGTTCAATGCAAAATATATATATGAGATCATATCATCGCTGAGGTAGGAATTCCCATACTCAGATCAAAACTGACTAGAAAACTAACTACTGCTCTAATATAGGAATGATCTTGTAATACATCACAATTATAGATACATGTAGACACAGTATGGACGCAGCCATCTGTTTATGAATAGTCCATAGTATAATGAATACAAAATTCCTCGTAGCCTGGATGGTGGAAACTAGATCCAGGGTCTTCATTTCTACTTCCAGAAATAGTACGATTCTATCCATGCGAATGAATGTGTCGAAGTCGAACATGGTAGAAACCAATTGGTTACCAGTCAATGATGTAAACTGTTAACAAGTGTGAGAGAAACCACCAATAATGTTAATGGTTGTCAAAGTACTCAGTACAATCCATGAGATGTGATTAGATGTGTTGATGTTGAACATGTCACGAAATCCTTTGATTGAAGGTCAATGATGCAACCTATCGTTGAAGGCGAGAAACCTGCCATTGAGGCATGCATATCCCAAGGTATTGGCGATTTCTAGATCATCTTTCTAGATAAAGAGCTGAAGTCGATAGAAAGCGATCCGTTGTAGGAAAGCCTACAACACGAAATCATAGATCAAGTTTGAAGAAATTTAGTTGCAAGGACTGACTCAGGGATGGTCAAGATGGATGACAGATATTTTGCAGATGAATGGCTTATTTGCACTGACCTTTGAACACATAATGACACAGCAGATGGTTTGGTGACAATTGTCCTAGAGTTAATACCCAGAAACCAGCTGAAGACTTTCAATGTGGTTTGATCAACTGTTAGGCGAAGGATTTCCCAACCTAGGTGAATGAAAGTGTCGTGTTCAAGAGTGGTTACAAATTATGACAAATAGGCTCATTTTTCTCTCTTTTCCCCCACCATTTCTGGCAAGTACCTCTTTATTTTTTACAAGCTTGAGGAGGAAAAATTTGCTGATTATAACCATCCTTCGGATGATCCAACTTAGTTTAATTCCGACCCTAAGAGGAGTGTCCCCCTGTTTGTAATTGAACAAGTCCTTTACTGTCAAAATTAACGGCCAGTAGGAGAAACTCGAAATTTTTCAATTTTAGAGAGTCTGAAAAAACTTAAGAAGACTCCAGGGTTGACCTTTTTCATAAATTTGTGTCTCTCAAGCCCGAAAAAGTATAAAATAATACTTGAGAGAACCGCTTGATCTTTACGACCAAGGAGTACTTTTCGTAATTAGTGCCTCTGATCCTAAAAAGTAAAAAAGCAATCAATGACACGTCGTTTTATGACCAATATCGAATTTGAAACGACAAAATTCCAGCAATCTTTTCATGTTTTTACGGTCAGAAAAGGGTTGTAAGAGGACCATATTTTTAGTTTCATTTTAACGAGCTTAAAAAGAAAAATTCGGCAATCTTTTCATGTTTTTAGGAGTCAGAAAAGAGATTAAAGGTGACTCTAATGTTTTTTTGTCGAAAATGACCGATTTCGCTTGAAAAATCCGTTATCCTAAACAAAAACTCAAACATTACTCATACCTGTTTAAAATGCATAAAAATGTTGCAAAAATTACCTTTTCAAAGTGAAACATAAACAAATTTGCAATTTATTTATTCAAAAAACTTATAGAAAGGGCTTTCGTCAATTCATTTTTACCGTTTGAGATTTGTGTGAGAAAAAAGGGCTTTTGGTCAGAAACGTCCCATGAAGATTGCAGAAAATCCGTCCGTCAGAATCGAACGTCGTCTCCTCCAGGTAATCCACATGATCCTACTCTTCAATTTCATCCATTTCAAATTGTTTTTTAGGGGTTAATTTTTTTTTTTTGAGGAGCTTTTAGTCTCAAAAACCTGCGCGTGGGGGCCCGCAGGTGTACCACAGGGGACCCACGTACCCCAAATTTTTCGCAGTGGGAAAAACGTATGGGGTACACACCTGCCATGAAGGCAAGTGCGGGCCCACACACTGTCCCTAACCAGAGGGTGCGTACCCCGCAAAAAGGTTTTTAAAACCTAATAAACTCAAAATTCACCCAAAAATTTCAATTCCATATATTCTAATTCACCTTTTTACTGAATGCAGGGTAAACATCATGCTTGATTGGCGAGAACAGGAGCATGAGGACGTAGATATTGCTGTGATGAATCATCAACCTTCAATTGATGCATTTAAGGCATGTGGCTTGTACAAATTCTGGGCCATACCTGGCATGAGGGCCCGGGTGGAATTTCTGTAGTTGCTAGTGGATAGATGGAGCATACAGGACCAGTGCTTCTTCATTGGTGGTCACCAGCTCGAAATAGAGCCGGCAGACATATACTTTTTGACCGGTTTGCCTAAGAGAGGTGAACATTTGACTCTATTCGGGACTAGGGCAGATGGCCAATCTGTCGATAGCCTTCGGCTAAAGTATTGCAATGTCTAGAACAGAGACAAAGGGATAGATATCAAGACCATATCCCATCCTGAACTCATGGTGATTTCGTTTATAGTTACTAGACTCTGTGGGAGTGCAGCACTACATATAGCCACTGGATCCCAGATGCGGATGGCATTTGACTGCTTTCGAGGCACCATTTTCAACTGGTGCGATGTTGTGTTGGCTAATGTAAAAGGCCAACTGACCAGGGCCAAGAATGGACAACTGAAGACCTTTGGGTATGGTGCTATAGTTGTGAGCTTTGGTCTAGAAAGGGTCCCACTATTGGTCCCACAACACCTTACCATTGGAGCTGGGCTTCCTCGAGAGCCCAAACTGATGCAATGGGTTGCAGTTATGGCCCGTCATCCTGATGAGGGAACATAGGTCATTCGATTCAAACTTGAGTATTTCCAATGGTTGGAAAACTAGGTTTTTGCTATTTAGAACTTTCCATATGCTGGGGTAGATTTTCGCGGTGACCCAGACATGGCTCTTCCACCAGGAGAGCAATGGGATGACTCAGGTAAAATCATTTTCAACATTTTCCTAATTTAATTAATTTTTGTTTTTTATCTCTTCCCAAAATTGATAGTAAAAGTTTCAAATGTAGATGCGGGCCCACGGTGACCAGCCGCTCTCCAACCTTAGGAGAGGAAACAACTAGCTGCAGTGGCACCAGCCCCACAAGATGA
This sequence comes from Pinus taeda, assembly GCA_000404065.3. Taxonomy (NCBI): domain Eukaryota; kingdom Viridiplantae; phylum Streptophyta; class Pinopsida; order Pinales; family Pinaceae; genus Pinus; species Pinus taeda. The sequence continues at coordinate 117,206 of APFE031738455.1, forward strand.
ATCAGCAGATATTTTGGCCAAGTTGGAGAGCCATCTAGAGCGCTTGACAGGGGACATTCCAGAGACTAGCATAGATGATATTCCTCGTCGAATTCAGCGCTATGTGATTGGGGTCCTAGGACCTTTTAGGAGGTTCTTTTGTAAGGTGGCCTGTGCAATGGTTTCTTATCGAGATCATCACCAGTGATGGGATGATCGCCTATTGTAGTCACATATGACATTTTTCTTTTTGTACTTATCATTTTTTTCGACCATAAGGTGTTTTTCAACCTATGATCGAGGACGATGTATATTTTGACACACTCCTATATTATACTATATCACTATTACCGACTTATCTTGTTAAACATGTTATGGAATGTTTTGAAATTTACTTGTATGATTATTGCAAATGTCTACTTAACATTTGAGAAGCAATTGCATCTGCTAATGTATTTAAAGATCTTGGAATATGCTGATATTCAATATAGTCAAATTCACGTTCCAAGAGACGCACTCTCAAAAATAATCTCAATAACACTAGATTTCTAATGGCATATACTCTATTAAGCTGTAATACAACGAGTTCAGAATCTAACCTCACTATCAAACTCTGAATCCCAAATGAAATAGATTCAGGTAATAACTCAATCACTGCACTAT